>CM059290.1:12419130-12464130 GCA_030340665.1 Neosalanx taihuensis | reverse complement strand
ACAAGCACATGAAAAGTTTTTGGACACCTGCTTTTAAAAGCGATCCTTGTCCGTCCAGCTCCGTCCTTCTCTTCTGTTATTTGCAATTTGGGGGCAGTGGAGGGGAAAGGGGGGAGGGGCTGTTTGAGAGGGAAGGGGAAGGGGACAAGTCGGAGGATTGGATGAAGGAGGGATGTGTGTATGCGGGGGAGTTGGTGCGCGGTTGTGTGTTTGCGTGTCTGTGTATCTGTGTGTGTGTGTGTGTTTCTGGAAGCCAGGGCTGAAGTTTTGAAGGGGGAGCTTGGCTCTGCGCCCAAGGCTCGGACAAAGAGGGGACGCTCTTTACATGCATAGCCAGACAGAGTGAACTGGCTAGCTCGGTTGCTAGTAAACACTGGCTCCAAAAACCCACCCAGGAAAAACCCACAGGGAAAACACAATCAGTGCCAGCCCCTTTTCCTCATTCCTGCCTTTCAAATGATTTCAGCTTTGCGTTAAGTTAATATGAGAAATGTATTGGGTTACATGCTCATGAGTCATTAAAAAGGACAAGCTGCATAGACTTTATTGTGTTTGCTTTCAATATGGGCAGCGTGGCCGCGGGTAAACGGAAGCTATATCTCTGCAAACAGCCGCAGGGTGAACAAACACACACAATTAATACCGCAGAACAACAGAGACAGGTGGGGAGAGGAGAGGAGGGGAGGGGAGGGGAGAGGAGAGGAGAGGAGAGGAGAGGAGAGGAGAGGAGGGGAGGGGAGGGGAGGGGAGGGGAGAGGTGGGGAGAGGAGGAGGGGGAGGGGAGAAGATGGGGAGAGGAGAGGAGGGGAGAGGAGGGGAGAAGATGGGGAGAGGAGAGGAGGGGAGAGGTGGGGAGAGGAGGAGGGGGAGGAGGAGAGAGGAGGGGAGAGGTGGGGAGAGGTGGGGAGAGGAGGAGGGTAAGGAGGAGAGAAGAGGGGAGGGGAGAGGAGAAGAGAGGAGGAGGGGAGATGGGGAGAGGAGAGGATGAAGAAGGAGGGGAGGGGAGAGAAGGGCAGAGAAGAGGGGAGGAGAGGAGGAGAGAGGGGAGAAGAGAAGGGGAGAGGAAGGGAGAAGATGGGGAAAGAAGGAGAGGATGGGGAGAGGAGGAGAGAGGAGGGGAGGGGAGAGGAAGGGAGGAGAGAGATGTTAAGTTCATCCAATATATGTGGGATGCGTCTAGAAATGGAAAAAGTGCCTATGTCTCTCACGTTTCACCATTTAACCGGGGAATACCTCCGAACTCAAATCTCCTGCTTACTCTGTGAGGATTGCATCTGCGCACACGCGTTGTGTCAGTGTACAGTCTAACATGGGTCAGTATGTCCACTGCATTTCCATCCAGTCTGTTTGTTGGAATTGCCACCACCTGATAGACACATCAGACCTCCGAAACAAACTGTACCTCCTTCAGTCAAACCAAAGGACCAATCCTTCAGTCCCTTTGCCTCCTCATGAGGGATTTCTTCACCCACCCATTTCGCCGACATGTCTGTTATTTTTGAAAAGGGGAGGGTGAGGTGGTCTTTTATTCTACTCCTTTTCTTTCTGTCTTTTTTTTCATACCCCAAATCAGCTTAAAGCACCACTACGATTTTGTCCTTTAAAATGGTGGAGCCACTCCATCAATGAAGAACAAAAGCATATTCTGACAGAGGGCTGAGGGTGTAACGCCACCACCACTCCGTCACCGCACCGCTCCCCATACAGACGCCACCGGTGACTGGTAAATGCCACTTTCAATCTTTCTCCTCCCCTCTTTCTCCCTCTCCTTCCCTTTTTTCTCCACTCCCTTTCTTTTGGGCCTTCAATGGGTGTGTTAAGTATTGTGCGTCCTTTGGGGAGCAGTGAGTCAGTCAGGATCATTAAAAGCAAGCCCTTCCTTTGGCCAGATCAAAATAATTAACTGGAAGGGTCACAAGCTAATGAAATGAAGCGAGGACCTGAATGGGGTGCCCTAAATGGCGCTCACTAATCCTCCCTTACCTTGTTCTCAGGGATGGAGCAAGGGCTCTACAGGGTACCTCTGCTGATAAAGGCTTGTGTTGTACAGGGGGGGTGGGGGTGGAAGATGGTGTGTGTGTGTGTGTGTGTGTGTGTGTGTGTGTGTGTGTGTGTGTGTGTGTGTGTGTGTGTGTGTGTGTGTGTGTGTGTGTGTGTGTGTGTGTGTGTGTGTGTGTGTGAGACAGAGAAAGAGAGAGTTCCTGCATGTGTGTGTGTGTATTTGTGTGTGTGTGGTTCCTCATCCATCCCTCCAGCAGATACCGATGCAACGTATTAAAGGTGATCATTACTATGGTACTGTGATGCAGCAAGGAGTGATTTTTAAGCACCATAATATATACCTATGGTACATAAACATCACTACACTATGCATACAGTGTGTGTCGGTATGCATACATTGACCTATACGATCTACACAGAGTGTATATGTACGATGTATTGTGTCCACATACTTCTATCTTTTCGTCCATATATTACATAGCTGGATGGGCTTGGAGATGGATTGTTATCAGTTGCATTAGCTGTGCTGGGGGAGAATGAGGGCTCTGACCCAAGGCAAGCGTGAGAGAGAGTAATGAGCAAACCTGAGTCTCTCTGAACAAGGAGAGAGCAAGTCTTCACCTGCTGAGGGAGGAGGTTTAGTGTGTGTGTGTGTGTGTGTGTGTGTGTGTGTGTGTGTGTGTGTGTGTGTGTGTGTGTGTGTGAGAGAGAGAGAGAGAGAGATAGAGAGAGAGGGAGTGAGTGTGAGAGAGGGCGAGAGAAAGAGAGAGAGTGAGAGAGAGAGAGACAGAGACAGAGACAGAGAGAGAGAGAGAGAGAGAGAGAGAGAGAGAGAGAGGGAGTGAGTGAGTGTGAGAGAGAGAGGGCGAGAGAAAGAGAGAGAGTGAGAGAGAGAGAGAGAGAGAGAGAGAGAGAGAGAGAGAGACAGAGACAGAGACAGAGACAGAGAGAGAGAGAAGGCGAGAGAAAGAGAGAGAGTGAGAGAGAGAAGAGATAAAGATGGTATCATGGTATTGTGGTGGACGGCAGGAGGATTATAAAACATGGAGGAGGATAGAAACAGCCACTGTGCGCCTCACGCACCAACGAATACGCTCTCTCACGAGCACACACACATGCAAATACACAAACAAACCGGGTCACAAGTCGAAGACAAGCACCTGATCTAAAAAGCGGGGGGAGGTATGGGGCATGGCACTTTCTGTCTCATACACACACACACACGCGCGCACACCCACACAAAGCATGCACACGTAACTTTACACATGCTGAGCAAGCCCACACAAGTACTCCTAGACATTAACTAAGAGGACACAGTTATTGGGAGTCACAGATCCAGGTTGGATAACTTACACCGTGAGTCAAATAGCCCCCAAATGCAGACTAGCAGGTCAGACCTGAGGCACACACGGGTAATATATGAATTCCTGTCAGGATGATGGGAGGTTTTCAGGGGTCAAGGATAATGTGAAACTTGTCAGAAAGAGAATACGGTGCTTGCAAAACTTTCTGCAGTGAGTTGAGGGAAGAGGAATGCCATATGCATTCAGTATAGTGCAGCGCAGTACAGTGGTTAGTTTAAATCTGGAGAGGACAAGAAAACAGGCTTGAATACTGTATGAAAAATGTATTAGTGAGGCCCAGCCTCAGGTCTGAGGTCCAGGTCCAGCCCCAGCACCAGAGCTGAGGCCATCCCTCCAGACCTCCTGCCTGACTCCTAGCCCATCTTACCCCCTCACCAGCCCCTGGCTCCCCCATCCTCACCCAGCCTCACTTAGTCCCGCCCTGCCTCCCGATCCCTGGCCCAACCCAACCTTCAGCCTCAGACCCAAGCCGCCCTACCGTTGCCAGTCCACCCCAGCCTCCGCCCAGCCCCCGAACCCCCTCCCCAGCCTCAGCCCACGTCCACTCCAGGCCTGGAGGCCTCAGAGCCATCATTACAGTCATTAGTCAGACATAAGCTCTATAACACAGAAGTCCGCCAACATTCCGTTTAACCCAGCGCAATTAGCAGTTCTGTTGGAGTAGAATTACCCTGTAAATTGAGAACGCCGCAGACAAAGGGGCAGTAGAACGGGGGGCTGAAAAAAAAGAGGAGGGGGGGGGTGAGGAGAAATAAGGGGGGGGACAGGGGGACAGGGAGAGATTAAAATTGTTTGAATCCAGTCCACGCTCAGACCATTCATTTGGTATTCTGCTCAAATCAGAGCTTTTGTTCAATCCCGGCGCAGAGTAGTGTCAATCATCTCGACCCGGTTTTGTAGGGCGGGGGAATTTATTATGAAATTGCTTCTACAAATAATGAGGACTACCCCCCCACCTTCACTCACTCCTCCCCTTCTACACCACCCACCCCCCCAACCCCCCCCCCCCGGACCTGCCCTCTCTCCCCCGCTCCCTCCATCACCCGAGCCCATATCAATGCTGGAGAGGAGGCAATAGGGAGCGAAGTTAGCAATCTCAGGGCCACTCGCACTCTGGACCCACATCAAAGTGACAGAGACGTCCAATCAGATTTGTCTTACAGGCATTACATGATGAATATGGTGCGGCCGCGGCACAAAAGCGCCTTTGTGTCCTCCCAGAGCAGAGACTATTCACAGCCCGCCACAGCCAGCCGGAGTGGAAGTAAATGGCCAAAAGGGCCCGGGCCCCCAAAAAAGGACCCAAACTTGTGCAGCACAATGGCCCATGCAAATGAGGGCCCCCACCTCCTCTTGCAACCCCCGGCACCCACCAACCCCCCTCCCTCCCCTCCCCTCCCTCCCTCCCTCCCTCCCTCCCACCGCCCCCCAGCCCCTCCCCTCCCTCCATCCTCAGGCTCCTGTCCTCTTCTGCTGGGTCGTCTGAAGTTTAGAGCCCCATTCACACACGCACAGTGAAGTGTCAGTTAAATGTGCTGAGCTGCGAGCATTCAAACTCCTTTTCTTTCCTCCTTCCTCCTTTTATGAAAAGAGAAAGATGGGGGGGGGGGGGGGAGGTGGGGGTTCTCTCGTTTTGGGGGGGAAAGATAGAAGAAAAAACATGAGTCCAATGACTGACTTTTTTGTCAGGGAGAGAGAGCAACAGGGGTGCGTCTATTGGAGCCCTCTGCCTGCGAGGAGGTCGGGCGGGTGGTGGTGGTGGTGGTGGAGGAGGGGGGCAGGAGGGGGGAGGGGGGGGAGCGGGGGGAGATCCAGCACCTTGGACTGCCCTCCTGACATGAACTTGTATGAGGAAGAAAAGATTAAATGAAATCTGATGGGCTCCATTTGGCACACAGAAAGCCATTGTGTGTGTTTTGTGTTAAAGAGCCAGGTAGCCATTCCTTAGAAACACAGGAACAATATAGACCAGCGGACTGATTGACCAGGCCAGTGAACGCCCCTGTAGGAGTCCTCTGGCTCTTGCAGCTGGAGAGAATTAAACATTTATGATCGATTCTCTACAGGGGGAATACGAATGGACTTTGCAGTTGGTAAAGACTGCCTTCCTGTGCAACAAAAATTTGAAAGATAACCCCCCCCCCCCCCCAAAAAAAAAAAAAATGCCAGCAAAAACATTCAATATAGTCAATATAGATATATAGGGCCAATATAGTCAATATAGATTCAATATAGTCAAACTGTTTAGTGTTTTTGGGGACAATCCTAATCATACGGTCCTGGTTCAACGTCCTTTTTCCCTCTTCCAGGTCTTAGCACTGTGGAACAGCGATAACAGACCCAGTCCTGATTCAGGAGTTAAGGGCACAGGCCATGCTAGCTTTCCCCCGCTGACCTTGACAACAGCCTGTCTCCAGACTCATTACTCTTGTCTCCTGCTGCACGCTGCCCTCCCCGGCCATGTTTATCCAGACAGGAGCGTGCAGAGACATGGCATCAACACATTACAAATGGGCCTGTTGCAGATGAATGCGTCCACTGTCTTTCTTTCAGGTCTGTCTGTGTCAGCATCCCGGTTTAAACATTAACGTGTGTGTAAGCTTCGGCCAAGGTTGTCCGCCATCTTTCTCTAACTCTCTTCATCTCCCTCGCTTCTCTTTATTCAGCCCTATAGACTGCCCACTCATCCTCTTTCTTTCCCTGTCTCTCTCTCTCTTTGTGTGTGTGTTGGTTTATGGGTCTCTCTCTCTCTCTCTTCTCTCTTTTTTTTCCGTTTTTCTCTCTTCCATATTTTCACAGAAACATTGTGATGCTATTCAAGAAAACTTTCCACATTTCTATGAGCTGTTGACTTCACTGCATGACCTTTTTTACCTCTGAAGACACTTGTTTCATGATGTGGTTGAAAGCAAATCCCAGTATTGTAGTGAATGGCACTTCATCCGATGAAATGAAAGCCGTAAACATGCTTTCATCAAGGGTTTAAATTCGGAAGGAATTATATAATGGGCAGCACCGGTGGTTCAATGGTAGGATTTTTGTCTATCATGTGCAGAAGACCTGGGTATCATTCCCAGTGGGGGTTCAAATCTTGGTCAATGTAATGAATGTGTGTTTGTCTGTGAAATTTCCCACTAAAGGACTAATAAGGGATAACTTCTTCTTCTTTCTATAACAATCCAAGGCAAAACAAAAATTGTCAAGCGAGTTGGTTTTCCGTGGAAAGGCAATGAATACAGAGCCAAAGTCCACCGGCTCTGTTTTACAAGCCTAGAGGCCACCTTATTACCCCAGGGGCTTACCTGAAGCGCTAACAGTCCCATCCACCCTCTTCAGCCACAGACAGGTGTTGGAGCTCTGCTGTGGTTGGTGGAGGATTGTCTTATGACAATCAGTCATACAGCTTGGCTCCTTCGCCTCATTCAACAGGTGCCACATCGCCTCACGCTGCTAGGTCATAGGAGATAAGATAGGGAACTTACACGTGCCATATGAGAAGGAAGTCTCTTCGGCAAACAAAACAATCTATGCCAAATCATAGCCAGAACTGTTTCATTATAATAAAGCTAAACCATTCAAATGTCAGCGATAATCTTATGAGAAAATATAAAGAGATACTGCCATTTTTAGTTGTATGTGTAAAGGTAAAATGGGTTGCCTGATTACTGGCTCACCAGTTTACTTGATTTATGTTATTGAATTCCTGAAACCCCAACAAGGAACAACCGTTGTTGCCTCCAGGGTCATAACAAAGGGACAACACGACTGTTGAACGTGAAGTTAAATATTATACTCTCTTTTTTTCCCTCTCTTGTTCTCTCATTTTCTCTCTCCCTCTCGTTTCTGTCTCTATTTTTTCTCTCTCTCTCTTTATTTTCTCTCTCTCTCTCGCTCTCTCTCTCTCCCTCTCTCTTTATTTTCTCTCTCTCTCTCTCTCTCTCTCTCTCTCTGTATTTTCTCTCTCTCTCTCTCTCTCTCTCTCGCTCTCTCTCTCTCTCTCTCTCTCTCTCTCTCTCTCTCTCTCAGTATGTCCAGAAGGGCAGCATTCATCTCGTATTCATGCGGGTGGAGTCGTTTCTAAGGGGGTCCAAATGATCAGCGCTCATAGATTAACCCCTGCCGGTGTCTCCGGGTCATTATGGCAAACAATTTACCCCCGAGATTACGTTTATGGTGAGTGCGCAGCCGGGAATGACAAGGTTGACGTTGACATCAAAGGTTTCACGCCCCAAAATGCATCACACTTTGAAAAGGGTTTGTTGTGATTGATTAGTCAGCATTTGATTGCCCTCAAAATGCACGTTATTCTTTTTCATCGAGCGGGGAGGGGGGGGGAGAAATCACTCCCACCGTTTAAATGGCATGAATAAATCATCAAGTTCATCGTTAGGAGACCAGACGATCTATTTCATGAGGTATTTCTACTTGTACGTTGTCTTAGAAGGACATAAAAAAAATCATTTCACGCCTGTAATAAAAGATCAACGGGGGATTTCTTGCGGACGTTGGTTTGTGTATTGAGTGTCCGGGACGTTTGAGGTGAAATAAAGCAATGAGTAATTGATGTCATTTATCACTTGTTTGATTTTTTTTCTTTCTCTATCCTAACAGACAATGGTCGTAATAAAGTGAACGGACGCGAGCCATCAGCCAATGAGATTGCAGGGGTCTTTGTCACAACGTACAGGCACGTGGCTGACACCTGCATGCAGGCTGGGGACAGAAAGGAGGCGGGGTTGGGAAATTCAGCAAAGTTCCTAACTGAATGTGTGTGTGTGTGTGTGTGTGTGTGTGTGTGTGTGTGTGTGTGTGTGTGTGTGTGTGTGTGTGTGTGTGTGTGTGTGTGTGTGTGTGGGGGGGGGGGTTGTGTGTGTTTGTGTGTAGGTGTGTGTGTGAGGGGGAGTGAGTGTGTGTGTGGGTGTGTTTGTGTGCGTGTGTGGGGGGGGGTTGGTGTGTTTGTGTGTAGGTGTGTGTGCGTTTGTGTGCGTGTGTTTGTGTGTAGGTGTGTGTGTGGTCAGGTAAGACTAAGAGAGCTATCTAGAAACTCATAAACTCTAACCCATGGCCTCAATGTGCATGTCCACACATCTTATCAGTGCTAATTCTGTTTGACAAATAAAAATATTCAGTTGGTGATCATGTAAAGGTCAGTGTAGGCTGTACGGTGATTTAAATGTTGCAATGGCCCGTTTGCTTATTCACCTCAGGCAATATTTCCTCCGTGTCTAATTCCCCTCAAACATAAGCCTGGGGAGAAGGCCCTTGTATGTTCTGTCTTCCATCGCCTCATAAACCAGGCCTATAATTCTCCAAGGCATTGTGTCTGCAGCATACACGACTATGGCCTTCAAGGGGCCACTTCGTTTTGTTCTACAGAGAAACATCAGATGAAATGAAACTAATTATTGACTTTTTTCCTGCTTAGCTGAATATGGCATTCACATTCACTGACAATAGAAAAGCTACCATTTCATAATGCATAATGAGGCGCATAGGCTGGGCACAATAGTGCGCTCAGCGAGGAGCAGGGCTCTACAAAAGTAGTCTACAAGCCCCATGTTTTATTTAGATGGATCTCGATCGAGTGGTGCTGATGATTCTGACCAACCCATGCATTGTCCCTGACTTTCTCGGGGGCTGTATTTCAAAGTGTCTGTTCTCTTTGAGGGGAGTGAATTGCTTCACCCCCGACCCCCCCCCCCCCCCCCCCCCCCCCCCGCCCCCTCTTTGCTTTCTCCCCTGCTGCAGGCCCCTCCGGGTGATTGGGCAGAGAGAGTGAGGGAGAGAGAGTGAGGGAGAGAGAGAGAGAGAGAGAGAGAGAGAGAGAGAGAGCATGGAAAAGGAGACAATGCAATGCATGAAACATCATATGAATCTCCCTGTCCTCGGTGCAGACATTGCGCAAAGGATAGGTGTGCATATTTCATGGTTATTGAAGCTTTGTGCGGCTGCGCACTTCTTCCACTTCTGCGCTCCAACAAGTCGGGGAAAGGTTAAACCAAACTGTCTGAACAGCACACAGGGGGAATAACTCAAAGCAGCCTCTGTGCATTCGTGAATGCCAACATAACAACACCAACACCATCGCATGGGATATAAATAGATTTGTTTTTTATTTATAAAACTTATTTGACACAAAATATATCTGATCAAATGGACGTCAGGGGCTAAGGAAAAATTTAGAACAAGTGCATACATGGATAAAGGTCTCCATACCAGGGGGGAACCCTTCAATCCTCCACAGGTAGCAGTAGTGGCCTTAACATGGGGGCCCCCACAGCCACACCACAAGGCAGCCATGCCAGTTCATGTCACCAGGGGCGTTTCTAGGATTGAAAGAAAGGGGGGGCTTAGCCCCTACGGATGTGTAACGCCCCCCACAAAAAAAATACTCATTGGGGGCTGCAGATATCCATTGTTTCAGACAGTTCATAAATTGGTTCAATCAGAAAGAGTGTGATTTGTAGGAAAACATACAAACCAGAAACGCACTCACATATGTAGCATGTTAGAAATAACTTGTCCATGTGTAAAACAATAGTAAAAAAAAAAAAAAAAAAAAAAAAAACAGGGCTAACGACTTCCCTGCACGTCACATCTCCAGTCTCTCAACACTCTTGGTGGGGCTCTTATACAGGAAAGTGGCAGTGTTGACAGCGTTTCACTGACATCTTTGCTTTTTTTTGTCCATCCCAATGTACAAAAATAGGGTCTTCATTAGAAACAAATACAGCTCGTGTCGCCATTGGAATGGGATCCAAATAAAAGTCGATTGCAACCCTCCCCCCCCCCAACCCCCTGTGACCCCACTGTCAGCGGGCGCATCATCTTCTAGGTATCCTCCAGGATGCAGCAGGCGGAGGAACAAGCACGGAGGAAGAGCGCAAAAGCCTCTCAGGAGCCCGCAGCGCGCGGGCGCGCACGGTGCGCCACTCCCGCGTCTTTAATTGTATTAATTGCACTTATTCGAACACGTCGACGAATGCGTTCATCCCACGTAGCTTACGCCTCAACTTGGCAGACTATCACAATCTCTCCTTTCTCTCCAGTTTGTTTCGGACCAGGGACTTTGAGGCAGCTGAACTCCCAGAGGCTCCCTGCCTCTTTCACTCATTTGGGCTTTGCACCTGCAAAAAGCTGCCCGGAGGTGGGGAGAGTCAGAAACAGTCTTTGCCAGTGTCCAGCACAGTCTTGCCCCTGCATTTGCATGGCGAATCAAATAATGTCAATGTCACCCATGTTGTTTTAACTTGCTTCTGGTAGAAGTCCTTAAAAGTCCTTTACGCGCAAGTGCAGCAGCGCAGGATGGAAGTCAATGACCAGCCTGACTGTGTCACCTCAGTACCGGTCAAACCACGTGGTGAAGTCCAGCAGCTCCTGCTCCTCGGAGCTCAGGGGCTCGTAGCTGCCCTCGTCCGACGAGTAGGCGGAGTGCGGCGACTCCGGATCGGCGGAGCAGCCGTTGGAGACTGCCGGGGAGGGCAGGCCGAGCTGGAAGGCGGCGGATACCGCGTCGTGCTCGTCCAGGAGCTGCTGCAGGGCCCGGATGTACTCCACCGCGGACCTCAGCGTCTCCACTTTGCTCATCTTCTTGTTGGCCGCGCCGTTGGGCACGTGCTGACGCAGCGTCTGGAAGCCCATGTTGACCTGCTTGACCCGGTTGCGCTCGCGCTCGTTGCGCCGGGCCACGGCCACCGGCGGCTGCTGCTGCGGGATGGAGTAGCCGAGGCCGTGGAAGCTGAGCCTCCGCTTGCAGCGCAGGAGCTCCGGGGAGCCGGAGCGCTGTCTTTTCAGCACCTTGGTCTTGCTTTGGTAACCGGCGGCGGCGGTGGAGTTGGGGTGGGGTGAAGGGAGCGCGCGCTCCTCGGCCGGAGCGTGCAGGGTGATGGTGGCGCGCCTCTCCGTCATGGCAAAGGGGCACGCGTTTGGCGCCAGTTGCGTGGTGGTGATGGTGGTGGTGGTGGTTTCCATCTCGTCCAGCGATGAGACAAGGG
Organism: Neosalanx taihuensis; assembly: GCA_030340665.1. Taxonomy (NCBI): domain Eukaryota; kingdom Metazoa; phylum Chordata; class Actinopteri; order Osmeriformes; family Salangidae; genus Neosalanx; species Neosalanx taihuensis. The sequence continues at coordinate 12,452,771 of CM059290.1, read as the reverse complement.
GGGCTTGCCAAGGTTTGGTGTCGCTGCTGGAGTGGAAAAACACTCAAGACGCGGGAGAAGAAGGGGTGACCAATGGGGTTTTGGGCTGCGCACCACTCTCGTGTCCTTCGCGTGCGGACCGTGCGGCTGGCTCGAGCGCACGAACGGGCTATCTCGGGTCCGAGTCTCCTCTAGTCCAGACTGATCTCGCTTTACTCCCACGAGCTGATCTGAGCCAAACTTTGGCAGCACTCCTCTTTTTCAACACGCGTCCCCCCCCCCCACACCCCCACCGCCCCGGAGGACGCACGCTTCTCAGCGAGGCCCCGCCCCCGCTGTGTGGGGATTCTTCTTCAGCTCAGCCGGCTCCGCGAGCCAGGCGCGTGGCTCCGCGAGCCTCAATAAACAATCCCGAGCTTTCACTCGCGCCAGGAGCACGCGCTGGGGGCTCATTTCCATCCCAATGTCTCCCAACTTGAAAGCCCATTGGTGGATTCAAACGTGCCTGCAAACCGGGCGCAAAGAAAGAAAGAAACACAAGAGAGAGAAAAGAAAAAAATAGGAGAGAGACGCTGAAAAAAGTGAATGGTTTGGTTCTTTGAAATGCCTTTTTGAGTTTGACAATGTACCCCTGGCAAGTCTTCAAATTATCAGTCCTCTCCCCCTCCACCCTTCTCCTTTAGGGTCTTTAAAACCCCCAAATACCAAGGACACTCTCTTCGGTATCCAGGCTACTGACTAAGAAAGGAAAAAATAAATGGCAAGCGTGTCTCTTTACAGAATAATTGGCCATGATCAACTATGCATAGAAACACGATTCATTTAAAGGTAAACATAATGTTTTATGACATGTGCTGCATCTGAATAAGGACAAGATCCTTTTCGTAATAATTCCCCCCTACAACGACTGCCCTACAGGTGCACATTGTCCTTACGGGCCTGTCAGATTCTGCTATCCGATGTCAGCTCTGAACTATACGAGATTCTAAACCATTCCAGAACTCCAAGTCTGTATTGGAGGATGCATGGACGCGTTTTTTAGTGTTCATTTAATCGAACTTTTTTTTCTTTCTTTTCGTAGATAGTAACAGGGCCTGGCCTACTGAAAGTTTTCCGTGCCTTAAAACCAGGCTTTTCAAAATGGTCCTAAAAGGGGCCTGGGGCCCTTTTCTGATCGATTACGTTAAAAATGAACAACGATTGACCTCTAGTGGCGAGGCTTTGCAGCTGCATACGAAAGTCTATTCTGGCTAGTCTAGGTAGTTCAATCCAGCAGAGGGAGGTAGTGCATTGCTTTTCATGAAGCTTCATGATGTGGTAGGTTTATAGTGTCCATATAACCTACATACTCCATATGAACTATAGACTTTTCAGCTTTTGCAACCTTATTACCCCTTGATAATAGGAGAAGAACATTTTAAGGAACACATTTGTTTATTTGTTGCTCTGCAAATCACTATAACATCTAATGTAACATATGAAATGTGTTATATTAAATCTCAACAAACTATAATGATAATCATACAATTTGTCCTCTCAACTGAACAAAGGGAGGTATGGTTGTCAAGATACTAGCCCCAAATCAATGTCTACTTCACGTGGACATGAGCAAGATGTAGAAGTGCTTTGTATGACTTTAATTGGTCTACTGTGCTCACAGAGGCGTACTTTGTGTACGTCATAGAGACATGTAGTGAACATATATGAGGCTGGTGATGAAACAATCTGTTTGAACCCAGTGAGACTACTTTGCATAGGTCATGTGTAGCAACACCTATCTCCCTACACTTACAACACTTCCAGAATGCTTCGCTGTCATGAACACACCCAGGATGTATGTTTAGATTACATGTGAGGTCACACGTGTACTGTGTGTAGCAATCCTGATATACTAGAATGATGAAACCTTGTTAGACTGCCATTGTTTGTCTCGCCCTCCAAGAATGATTTGTGAATTCCCATTCTGAAACCCCCTTCAAGACCAGATTCTGAAGGGACTTTTCACTGAAACTCACTGTTCTACTTTCACCTCAGCGCTCTGCAAGGTGGTGCATCAAGGATTAGGCTAAAACCATTCAACCATCACATTCATTAATATATTATTAGTTTGTTCGCCATGTTTGTTCATGACCCCAAGGTCAGCTCAACCATTAATAAGGTAAAGTGCCAGAAGAGTCCAACAGAGGAATAAAAGAAACTGGATTAAACAAAGAAGTCGTCCCACAACAGACAGATTAGGAAACATCTGACATGACCCCCAATATTAGCTGTGTATCCACACAACAGGGATGTGAAAACCAGAGAGCTACTTCCTTTCAGTATCAGCCAGGATGCTTTCATTAGCGGAGATCGGCCTTGTGGTGCGTCCAATGAGTATTTCCAACGAGCAGGAAGAGAGAAGTGCTCCTCTGGGGTCTCTTTCACTTCCATATTCCTTAGAATCCAGACATAGTTGAGGTACTGGACCATCCCTTGTGTCAGAATCCCTCCGTTTTGCTTCTATTGCATGATGGTGAAGCCAGGTCAGTGAGGAAAGGAATTAGGACACGTGTCTTGGTGTGACCAGAGGGGTCCACTGCTTCCTCAGCCAGGGGAGGCCCTCCCCATGTGGACCCTGCGGTCTCACATACACACATCCAGTCATACGCTCATGAGCACACCTGCAGGACTCTACTTTTGATAAAGTCCCAGAACGCTTCCCTTAACAGTGCATGTGAGTAAGAAGCGATGCGTCCACAGGTGTGTTCTTTAGAGTTAGCAGGAACTAACACTAAGTCTGGTTCAGCGGGATATTTTTGGTGAGACATGCAACGTCATCTCGACCAGAAGCAGGCCACAGCACCTGGGCGAGGATGAAGTTGGCACGGAAGGTTAGCATGCATAGCTCTCACATCGATGACTTTCAGGGGAGTTACTTTCATAGTGTTTATAGAATGAAGCTACTGTGATGTGGTGTTTGAAATGGCCAATGTATTCCCATTTTTATATCATGTCACTTTTGGTAGAAATATGGTTACAGACATTGCATACGTTTCTTCACATGATTAGAATGTAGCAAGTCAGTCTGGAATGTTCTTAATTTCGCATGCAAGTCTATGCAAACATACAGTATTGTGTTTCATCATCAAAATAATCAGAGGCGATGATGTAACACGAGTGTTTAGTTGACACTTTCAGTTTCAGAGGCGCGTTTTCCAATTTCTTGGAATGCCACGCCCCCTGTCACCCTTTGAATGGAGCTGACTTGATCACACGTCAGCGTTAAATTGTCAACGGAAACACCATACATGGGCACAGGGGTAAGGGTGCCACAAACTATCCCGTTTTATTAATAAGGGGACGTACCTGTGACGTCACTCTGGGTCTTATAAAGGACTTTTTAGCTGCACTTCCTTGGAAAACAAGTGGGACCGTGCACTAGTCTATTATTACGATCAGCGCACTGCAGTTAAGATGCAAAGGTATTGTTCATGTGCAAATCGTGCAAATTGACCTGCTATAAGCTGTGTAATAATACAAATATCGTATTATCCGCTGCAGAGTGTTTAGCATCATGGTTTGGACTTTAAACTGTCAAATTGTTGTCCTTCCCAGTTCCAGTTCCTCCGCCAAACCCCAGTTCGCTGCCTGGCTGATTGAACAGGTGGATTCTGGACGGTATGCAGGTCTTCATTATGTGGACAACAAAACCAAGTTCCGAGTGCCTTGGAAACATAACTCCAGGAAAGACTGCTCGGAAGAGGACAGCAAAATATTTTGGGTAAGGTTATACTGTAATATTGGGGTGTGGATGTCCTTCAATGTTGGGTTGCAAGGGAAATGAGTCCGACTCAAATACAGAAAGTGGAATAGTTGTTGGCAGGGCTTTTAAATCGGATATATTCGCGGTGAGACTCATGCATGTAAACAATTTCTCACGCATTTTAAACAAGAAGGGATTATTTGTCCCAATGCCATCTACCAGCCAATCAAAAACATCCACGGATATGGTAATCTCACATCCACCCTTTGCCAAAACGTGTGAGGTCTAAGAATGACTGAGCATTGATCTGCATCAACCGGTAACTTCTTGTGTTGACATATTCTATGTAATCTTGTGAATCTGACACCTTCCTACTCTTATGATCATGTAAGGATTCCTTGTTCAGTTTGCCTGTGTGTTTTGTGTAGGGCTGGGCTGTGGCCAGTGGGAAGATCAGTGAGAATCCCAATGACAAGGCTAAATGGAAGACCAACTTCCGCTGTGCCATAAATAACCTGAAAAAGCACTTCAAGCTGGTGGCAGACAACTCCAAAGATTCGGATGACCCGCACAAAGTCTACCAAATCATCCATGCTGAGTGTACGGAAACTTCTCCAAACAGCATAAAACCAGTTTGTTAAAATGCCGCTGTATCCTGTCAGGCTAGTTAACCCTAACTCGTCCTGTCTTTCTTCAACCATCAGATAATTATGAGGACTGTGCAGAAGACTACAACATGGTTCCTAACATCTACACCTCCCTGACGCCCACAGAACACCTGCCCGCTTGCACAGAGGTACCGTATTAGAGCAGGGCTGGATTTCAATCCAACTTTAATCCAACATACAATTGGCTGATGCAAACAAACAAAATGAATCTTGCTTCTATACAACTGGGGTTGGAATGAACGTCCAGAATAGAAGGTCTCCGGTTAGTCAGCTCTGTCAATAGACGAATCAGCTGTTTTCAAACAACGTGTAATGTTTCTGTAGTTAGAGAGGCACTTCGATCTTATTTCTAATAATGTATTTATGCTGGCTGTTCCGTCTCAATTTAGAGTTAAAATACTAGAGTTGTTTCCTTCAGTCGTACAGTGTTTTAGTCTATATAGAGTTGTTAATCTACTGTCACCTGTGATGATGCCATGTCATCTTTTTACAGAATATTGACCTGCTCAATGAAATGATAACCCTGAACCTCAATGGCCAATGTCAAGGTACAGCACCTTTTTGTACATGAAAGACTCCTATTTTCATGGTCTAAACTACTCAACACATAGCGTACATCCATTCCAAATGAGAAGCCAAATCAGTTTGAATCCAATTTGCCTACATTCAGATCAATTGAATCCAATTTGATTCTTCACAGAGGAGCAGCCATGGTTGGAGCCCTACCAGGTTCCAGGCTGCTATCAGCCCACCCAAGCCCTGCCTGCTGAGCCCCTACCAGTCCCTCCCAACCCCACAGTCCTGGCCCCAGAGCAGCAGCCTTACAACACAGGTACGACAGGGACACAGGTCTAAAAGGGTCAGCACGGATCCTCTGTGACTAGCAGACGTACCGTCACTTGGAAAGTGCCGGTAACAAAATACATTCCACCCCCCCAATAGTGAATCCAGGGTTGCTGCAGCCATCCAGCCAGCCAGCCATCCATGACCTGGAGATAAGCATCCACTACAGGAGGAAGGAAATGCTAAAGACCCAGATGTCCTGCCCTCGTCTCCAGCTCCATTACCAGTGTGAGGACCCGAACCTCCAGGCACACACGCTCTGCTTCCCAAACACGGCCAGCCTGCTGGACCACAAACAGGTACACACCCTCAGCGCCAGCGATCTAGCAGTGATGCATACTGCACAGCATTTCTATCAAATTGTAGGTATCGGGATTCAAAGAAAAGATGTACGTCCTTGGGCCTAACCCAATTCTCTGCCGCTGGAATAAAACATAACCCTTGTGTTTCCAGGTGGAATATACCAATCGGATCCTCCACAGCATCCAGAAGGGACTACTCCTGCAGGTGACCTCCGATGGCATCTACGGTAGCCGACAGGACAATTGTCGCGTGTTCGCAAGCACCGGTGACCCGAGAGAGGTTCACCCAGACCCCCACACGCTGCCCAAGGACTGCACGGTGCAACTTCTGAGCTTTGAGAAATACGTGGCAGGTAAGCTCCGCCCATCACCACACACACAACACACACAATCACACCGGTACCTCTGCTAGTGCTCTGACACCGCATGCTCTCTGCCTGTCAGACTTGAAGGCCTTTAAAGAGAACCAAGGCCGTTCCCCAGACTACACCATCACCATGTGCTTTGGGGAGAAGTTCCCAGACGGAAAACCGCTGGAAAGGAAACTTGTCGTCGTCAAGGTAACAACCTCGACCTCTGAAGGCTCGGCTCGTAAGGTTCTCCACTTCTCTCTACGTATTCTCTTCCTCACTTCACCTCTCCGCCCTCCTCTTCCTCTGTCCATCAGGTGGTTCCTCTGATCTGTCGCTACTTCCACGAACTGGCCCAGCAAGAAGGAGCGTCTTCCATCGAGAATGACAGTGTCAGCCTGCAGATCTCCTACAACAGCCTGTTTGACTTCATCAGCTCTGCTTTGGGTCTGCCGTATGTGGCTGAAGGACCACAATTTGGAGTGGATGCATTCTAAGACTGGAAACAAACAAGAACAAATGTCCGTTTGTCCCAGATGCTTGGCAGGTCTTTGTGCAATATTCTTACTGTATGTTGGTAGCTCTATAACTATGTTGGTAACTCTATAACTATATTGGTAGCTCTATAACTGTGTTGGTAGCTCTGTAACTATGCACTGGGCTGGTATCAATCCAGTACAACCTACACTCCTGAGAGCCCTGTTGTAAATAAGTTCATGTATATATACACAGATTTATTTTATTGTATTCATGCTATGTTTAGGTGATTTTCGACACCAGAATGTTTGCTTGTTTTGTATTTTGCCATTAGGTCGAAATCTGCAATGTTGGCATTTTCTCTTCTACTGAAGAAGTTCCCTGTTTCTGTCCCTAAAACCAATTATTTTGAATTGGTAAACGGAACCAACACTATCTAGTGAAGCACAAATGTTTACTATCCACAATAAGTCCGATCAAAGTCTCCCTTAGATTGGAATCATTTGTATTTACCAAGGACCTATCCCTGAAATAATGTTTTGTGTACTGTTCAAGTTACCTGAGTGTACAATAAAATCAAGGCTTGGTCAAAGTGTACATTGTAAACTCTATGGTTCAGTAAAAGCTCCTAACTACAACTGTAATATATTTGACACATGACTATACCACTGTTGGTGACTAGCAGCAAACACACACAGATATATTCCTTGGAAGACTTTTGGAACGTTGAACGGTAGTACTCGATTATGAGAAAAGCAAAACATGTTTTCTTTATTAAAACAGTAACAGAAGTATTTACAGTCAGATCGTCCAGTTGGCTCTGTGTTGATGTAGAGAAGGCAGCACAGGCAAGCTGCCTTGTCGAACTAGAGCAGCCCTTCACTGCTCTGTATCCATGACAACGCCCTCAGAAGAAACGGCACAAATTTCCTTCTAACCATCCCAACCAACTATATGTTGGTACCAAAAACAACTTGTGTTCTTGGATGTGCTGTACACAAACTGCACAGTGCTGCACACAAACAACACTGCCAAGGCAACCAGATGGAGTTCCATAGGAATCTGACAGTAGTTCAGTACACGACGGATAACATGATAATGGGGACGTGTACTTAGTACAAAACCTCAGCCGTGTTTGAGTTCGCTTATTTGAAAGACATCACAGTGGAAACAAACACGGCCGTTAAAAGTTATTGCACGTCATCCGAGCGAAGAAATGGATTCCTCAGGAAGGGTTTCCCTGATTAAAAGTGAGCACCAACTTAAACAAGTGTGAGGTTTCATTACCCGTGACCACCGGTCTGAGACCGGCTTTAATGGATGGCCTGCCACAGTCCTCACACCTGAATCTGACACCATCTTCCTGATCTAGGCAAGAAAGATCAGCCAGCTGGTGCAGTTTGCTGCCTTCCCTCAGACAAACAAGCATGACTTTTATATGGACGCTGATATCACCAAGCCTGAAGAGATATGGTGACACACTTTCTCTGGATGGCAGCAGATTAACCAGCGGGTTTTAGAGGACGTTATACAGAAGTGCCCAAAGTAACAAAGATCTCTACATGAAACGGAATAAAACTATTTCAAAAAGAAGAAGGCTCGACTCGTATCCAGCCACAGCTTACTGACCCTCAGTACACACAATGCAACGCCTCAGTTGGAAGGGCAGACATACCAATATTTCATGGTTACATTTACATTCAATCTAAAATCCTGAACTAACATCTTCATCTGTTCATTTAATGAGAAATGGCAACATTTTCCAAACAAAAAGTAGGAGATCTTTCCAAAATAAACAGGTTTATCAGATCTTTCCTGAACACTGTGTTTAAACTCCTTATTCTTGCACCACTTCCCACCAAACTAAATTCAACTGACAGACTAAAGACACAGACAGAAAACTTCAAGGCGTGCTGATCAGTCCGTTACCTTGCTCCTAATCATTAGCAGCACTGAGCGGTAATCGGACACCTGTCTCTGTGGAGACCACACCCCATGCAAAGGTTTCCAAAGAGCCACAACAACAAAAGCGTATATATCTTCCATTCTTAATTTACAAAATACAAGATGACAGCAGAGCAGAGTGTAATGCAGGACACACAGCCTGAACAGCAGTGCAAAACATCGGCTTCCCTGTTCATCTTTTCAACCACAAACAAAAACAAAAACAATATCCACCATGTGGGACGCCTACCCACACAGACCTTAAAAAACAAACAAAAAAAACCTACGAGTGAAAAGACAGAGCATCTCGAAGTCCACAAGTCATTTTACAGCAGGGGTCTCCAATCCTGGTCCTCGAGGGCCGCTGTCCTGACGGTTTTAGATGTTTCCCTGCTCTAGCACACCTCCAGAGAGCTTGAAAACGACCCTTCATTAGAATCAGGTGTGCCGGAGCAGGGAAACATCTAACACCTTCAGGACAGCGGCCCTCGAGGACCAGGATTGGATACCCCTGTTTTACAGTATGCATCACAATCCACACCTGGACTGCAAAACGAACATCTCCAAGTCTCTTTCATCTGGGATGGATTCATTAGCCTGTCCTGGTCTGAAGAGCGAACTCATGGGCTCTCAGAGTCTTTGGCCCCCTCCGTCTCCGGCCCCTGAGCGGGCTCTTCGTCTTCTCTTCCTTGCCCGTGTTTTCTAGCATGTTTGTATTTGTCTACGTAGGCCTTGACCAGGTTGGCCACCTTCACAGGGTTGATCTCCCCGCTCTTGCTGTGACACACCTTAAGAGCACACAAAACCACAGGTCAAACACTGACACTTCATTTCAAAAGCAAAAAAATAAATAAAACTTCTTTCATTTCAAATTCATCCTGTGAACATGGATAATTCAGATTCAGATTCAGAATACTTTATTAATCCCCTTGGGGAAACTCTTTGGCAGGACAGTGCCCACCGTGGCAACACGACAAAGTACATTATCGGCGCACAAGCCTTCTGAAATTGGGAAAACACAAATAGATTTTCGAGGAGAAAAAAAGGATACATGCCAGAGCCTGTAACCAAAAAAAAAACACCTCAGCAGACAGATAAGCAACAACAACAAGCAGGTGGAGGCGTTGGATGCGAAAAAGTTTGCGACCGCCTCCACGAGAGCAAGGACAAGAAGGCAGCTAACGACAGCTAACAACGCGAACGCAAGTCTAACAGACTATCAAAGAGACTGCATCTATCAGACATCTGGTCCCATGTGAGAAATGGGAGCCCGATAAACTCAAACGTTCATGGGATGAGTGCTGTACCTTCTGGACGGCCTTGCGGAGGATCTCTTTGTACTCGTCTTTGGTGATGTCTCTCTTCTGGTAGAAGGGCTTAATGGCCAGTTTGACCTCCTCCACGGCTCGTTCCTGCATGTGCAGCTTCTTCATGTACTGCGGGACAGACGGACAATGCGCAGGACAGGGTTGTTATTGTTGCAGACTGAAGGGAAGCCACTGTTGTTGAACAGGATGTTGAAGATGTTCACGATGTGACCTTTATACACAGCCAAGATCCATGTGAAAACAGAACCTGAACTATGACCTGACCCGTCACAGGATTGGCTCTCTCACCTTGTCGTTCCTGGGTTCATCAGTGGTTCTGGCTTCTGATAGGGCGGCGGTGGACTGGCCCTGCCCAGGGATTGGCAGCCCTGCTGGGGCCAAGTTTCTGGCCCCTGAGGGGTCCTATGGAGGGGACAGAAGGTTAAATGAGGGGCCGGTGTTTTCGCTGTAGACACTGCATGGCCCTGTGAATATACCATGGTCCTCCAGAAATTCAAACCACCACATGGTAAGACCTGTACATACATGTATTGCTTCTCACACCTCAGAGATGTAGAACAAATGAAAATCTAGAGCTAAACTGTGATTTATGTCCAGATAACTGTAATACAATTGGCACATTTGTACTTCTAAAGGTTTGGTGGAGGACAAAGGAAAAAATATTTTAGGAAAAGGTCTCAATTGTTCCTATTATTGTCTTTAAAGACTTAATGCTACTTTGACGGTACAAAAGACAGGCAGCTGTTGTTGGCTGGCCTCAGCTAGTAAAAGATTGTCAACTTGGAAATCCCCCACAAACTGGCAAGAGCCTGCTTTCAGCAGAACCTTTTAAAGAGGTTCTCAGCAAAGTTTTGCTTGTTTATTCCTTCGTTAATGTTGCGTCAGAATGTTCTTATCCACATACATGAGTACAGTCTGGACGTTGTATGCAAACTCTGCCATGTTTGTTGAATTTGTTGTTGTGTTTTTTTGTTGTTGTTGTCATTATTATTCATGTTTATACAAGCAAAACTTGGGGCCTGTAGTTTAAATCAAGATTTGGCGATAACAAGGTATCTTCAGGTTCATAGGCCCCTGATGGCCCCTGCAAATCTTCATGGCAAATCTTTCATGGCTAATAGAACCAGGCGATGCCTCGGTGATGTGTTACACTTCACTTGCCAATTGGAAACAAATTAGTTTCACTTTCCATTCATCAGAAATTGCTTTGTTATCGGTTGCAGTTTCGGTCACATGACCCTTCTTGCCTGGTGCCGAGTTCTCCTATCAGGAGTAAGACTGCCACCTTCTGGTTATTTTGCAAAAATGCATTCTACTTTCACATTATTTAAAATTTTTAAGCTTTGTACATTTACTTGAATATTTATTCATTTAGCATATGCTTTCATCCAAAGCACTGGGCTTCTGGACTTGACTAAAAAACCAGTTAACTTCTATAGCTTCTCAGAGACCGAGAAAGATATGTTTGACATCTGATGTCAGCTGGTCATCGACCTGAGAAGGACCAGGACAACAGTGACCCCTGTCCACATTCAGGAGGTCAGGGTGGACACCGTGGAGGATTACAAGTACCTTGGTGTTCACTTGGACAACAAACTGGACTGGGCTAAGAACACTCAAGCCGTCTACAAGAAGGGCCAAAGCCGCCTCTACTTTCTGAGGAGGCTGAGGTCCTTCGATGTCTGCCGGACAATGCTTAGGATGTTCTACAAGTCTGTGGTAGCCAGTGCTATCCTCTATGCTGTTGCCTGCTGGGGCAGCAGGCTGAGGGCAGCGGATGCCAACAGGCTCAACAAACTTATCCGGAAGGCCGGTGACATTGTGGGGGTAGAGCTGGACTCTCTGGCAGTGGTGTCGGAGAGGAGGATGCTGGCCAAACTCAACGCCATCCTGGACAGTACCTCCCACCCACTCCACAATGTGCTGGTCGGACAAAGGAGTACTTTCAGCGGGAGACTCATCCTCCCGAAATGCACCACGGAGCGCCACAGGAAGTCATTCCTGCCTGTGGCCATCAAACTTTACAATTCCCACACTAGTAGTTTGTAAGCCAACTGTATATCCTGTGAAATAGCATAACATCCAGGGATATAACAATGGACATTAGGCAATAGTCGGACACAACTTCTGTAACATAACTACATATTTGGCAATATTCTGGTACAACTGTATATAACCATGTATATTCTGCTAATAACCTGCAAATCCTGTATATCCTGTATATGCTGCAAATAACTGTAAATCCTGTACATCACAATTACTTGCATAATTGTAATTGAATTGTATAGATTATAAGGGTATAGTCTGTAACCTGCACTTTATCCTGGACATACTGTATATTCTGCTGTACATTCTGCACATTCTGTACAAAAACCATGTACATTCTAATATAATACTGTATATTATACAAGACCATTACTGTATAATTGTAAATGTATAGCTTCTGTACATAATCATTATGCTTCCTGGGAGGATTCACCTCACCCACCATTTTTTTTACTTATTGTTATTGACCCCACCCCCTACCCCTGTGTACACTTTCTAATCTTTTACCTCACACCCTTACCCTTGTGTGCTTTGCGAGACTGTGTGCCGTTGATACAAAGGAGTTTCCCTCGGGATCAATAAAGTAATCTGAATCTGAATCTGAATCTGATCCTATGGATCACTTTGTATGGCGTGGGAATGACAACAGACGTGTGATTGGCTGCAGTCGGGTGAATGACAGCACCTGATTGGAGGAAGGTCTGCGTGCCCCTTCCTGTTTCAGCTTCAGTTTGTAGAGAGCCAGCTCTGAGGAAGAGGAGAAGACAGAGACATGGAACAGCTGTAGGAAATCTCTGCTGCTAAATGAACTCCGATCAATTTGTCAGCTTTGTTTTCATGTAGCAAATAGGGATTTGTAAAGGTTCTGAATGAGGGCTGTCGTTCTAGAAGGGGACCTGGGGCCCCTGAATGTGCTTACTGCTGCCAGTCCTCTCTGGCTGGGGCCCCTCAGGCTCCTGGATGTTCCAGGTAACCCTCTTCACCGGGGCTTTGCTCTTGGCTCCGGCCAGGACCGGCACCGGCTCTCCCTCGGTCTTCACCTCCTCTCCCTCGGTCTTCACCTCCTTCCTCTCCTGTTTGACCTCTGACCCCGCCGGCATCCCCTCCGTCTCCGCTGCCTTCTCACGCTTCACCATGTCCAGGTTGTCCAGCATCACGTCCACGTTGAACTCCTCGTCGGAGTCAGAGGGCTCTTCGCCCGGTGGCCCCAAGGTGAGGGGGCCCGGCGGGGCGCCGGCCGGTGTCTCTGTCTTGACCTTAGGCACCGGAGGGGGTGGAGGGACGTCAGCAGGAACTGCAACCAGGGGAGCAGGGGTGGGGTTGGGGGAGGTGAAGGGCAAGACCAGGGCAGGGGGTGGAGGGGGAGGAGGGACACCCGACCCTATGGACAGATCAGGCCACAAAGGCTCCGTCTTGACCTTGATGGTGGCTATGGATACCTGTTCCTCCTTATCGGACGTTGCGGAGGAGCAAGGCTCGTTTTTGGGAGAGCACATTCTTTCCTTCTTGATCTCTTTCTCCTTTTTCAGATAAAAGTCCTTGATCGCGCTGAGGGAGGACGCCGGAGGTTTCTCGTCCTTTACGGGCGCGGGGGCGGGTACAGGCTCATCGTCCGGGGACTCTTCCCCGAATATGTCGAAGCAGGTGAGTCTCTCCTTCTTGATCGCCTTGGCCATTTTGGTTTCCTTGATGGGTTTGGCCGAGGCACAGCTGTCTGGTCTCACGTCACTATGGTTCTTCTCCTCTTTCACCCCGGAGACGGAGAGAGGTGTTGGACCTGAGTCGGAGGAGGATGCCTCTCGTTTCGTCTCTCTCTCCGGTCTCTCCTTGGCGCTGCTGGTTCCCGAGGCTTTCTTCTCCGATTTCCTCCCCTGCTGTTCTGTGGAGAAGTCGGAGGTGGAGAGAGATGGAGCCGTTTTCTTGGATGACCCCTTGGATGACCCCTCTTCTTTCCTCCTCTCTCTTGACCGTGAACGGGACTGCGGTCTCTCTCTGTCCCTGGACCTGGACTCCGCGTTGCCCTTGGAGCCGGACGATGACGGTCGAGGTCGCGGGTGGTCTTGCCTCCTCTCCCTGGACGTGGAGCGCGACCGCGAGCGTGCGTACCTCTTTTCTCTCGCCACGCAGCCGCGGTCTCTCCCGCCCTCTCTGTCGTCGCCCCTCTCCCTGCTCCGTCTCTTCGGCTTTTTACTCTTCCCTGGTTCTCTACTGCTGGAGTCTGACCCTGACCTGAACAACACAGAGCACCCAAAAATAGTTAAGACGCATGATAATGAAGTCTTAACCTTAACCCTGTAACCTGCACTTTATCCTGGACATCCTGTATATTCTGCTGTACATTCTGCACATTCTGTACAAAAACTGAAAATCATGTACATTCTAATATAATACTGTATATTATACAAGACCAATACTGTATAATTGTAAATGTATAGCTTCTGTACATAATCATTATGCTCCCTGGGAGGACTCACCTCACCCACCGTTTTTTACTTATTGTTATTGCCCCCACCCCCCTATCCCCGTGTACACTTTCTAATCTTTTACCTCACACCCTTACCCTTGTGTGCTTTGCGAGACTGTGTGCCGTTGATACAAAGGAGTTTCCCTCGGGATCAATAAAGTAATCTGAATCTGAAATAAAGCATGATCGAAGGACTGTAGAAAGACCGGCTAATAATGTTGGCACGGTGATGTCATTACCTTGATCGTCTCCCGTCTCTGGAGTGTGAACGCCTCTTCTTCCTGTGTGACCTGTCAGACGCCCCTGAGTCAGGGCTGTCCGACGGAGACCGCCTCCTCCTCTCCCTGGAGCCCGAGCGTCTGCTCCTCCTCTCCCTGCCCTCCTCCCCTCTCCTCCTCCCTGCCTGCCCTGAGCTCTGCTCCTCCCCTCTCCTCCTGCCTCCCTGCCCTGACTCTGGATGCCCTCCTCTCCTCCGCTCGCCTGGCTCCGGGCTGCTGGAGGCTGACTGCTGCTCTCTGGATGCCCCGCTGCCCCCGGACACCTGCCTGCCCCGGCCCGAGGACCTGGAGGGGGATCGGGCGGGACTGTCCCCAGGTTCTGGTTTGACCTCAGTCTTTAACTTCTTCTCGCCAGAGAGGCTGGAGGCTGAGGTAGGGGCAGAGGTAGAGGGAGCTCTTCTCTGGAGGCAGGAGATAGAGGTTTGAGTCTGTATACTGTTCTCATCTGCTGGTTCTGGCTTTTCCGTCTTCAAAGGCACCAGGCGGTGACGCAGGGGGCTGGTGCTCCTGGTCACCACAGTTTCGGGCACTCGTTGTGGGCTACGATTAGTCCCCCCACAGTCCCTGATGCCAGAGGGCTCTGGTTCTTTCTTCACCTTGACATGATCCCCTGAGCCCCCCTCCCCCTCAGGAGAGATCCTCTTCTCCAGGGCCTCAGCTTTAACCTGCTTCCTAAATCCTGCTTTGCTTCCCACGTCAGGAAGCCTGGACCCACTCCGAGCATGCTGGGACTTGTAGTCCGCAGCTCGGCTTTCAGGCTCGCTGTCGGAGCCGTTGGACTCCGAGCCGGTGGGATGGAAGGGGTCGTAAACGTCACGCTCTCCCGGCTCCTCTTTGACGGGCGCGTGCAAGCCTGCCAGCTTCGGCTTACTCCTGCTCCTCCTCTTGGCTGCCTCCTCTTCCTCGGAACTCCCTGCCGCCGTCGCCGAGGCGTTGCTGAGCGAGCACGCGTGCCAAGCGCTCCCGCTGGAGTTGATCCGGAAGCAAATTGTGGAGGAGGAAGAGGAGGAAGAGCGCAGAGGGTTGCCGGGGGAACCTGAGGAAGACGAGGAGGATGAGGAAAAGGAGTTGGCGAAGGCAGGGGAAGGGCCGGGTCTGTGTCTAGCGGCCTGCTCCTCCTGCCTCCCCTGCGGCTGGTCCACACTGTGCCGTCTGCCTCGATCCCCAGCCAGGCTCTGCACGCCTGACTCAGGGAAACCGTTGCTGCTGCTGCCCCCCCTGGTGGTGCCGTCACTACCGTTGGTCTCTCGTTTTATCTTTGGTATCCTGGGTAGCACCGACACATCCACCCAAACGGGCTTGGGAGGAGCGGCCTTCTTAACCTGGGACTGTGGTGGCGGCGCCTCCCTGCCTTTGGATGGGGAACCTGGGCTGGAGGTGGAAGGGTGGCCTCTGTGGGGGGGTCCAACACCGTTGGTCGCCCGGTGGCTGAGTCCGGCTCCGTGGCTGGGTCTGTGGGAAGGTGGGGCCGGCTGGAGGCGTGGGTGGCCCAGGCTGGAAGGGTGGGAGCTAGCGGGAGGGTGGCTGTGGTTGGTGAGGCAGGGGGAGGGTGGGGAGGGGTTTCGAGGGGAGGATGAGGGTCCTGGGGAACCAAGGGGCAGGGCTGTGTTCAGGGGGCTGTAGGAGGGGCCCGCCTGGTCGCCAAAGCTTGGTCCGGGGTTGGGGGACTGTCCTGGGGGGCCGGGGCCGACCGTGACCCCCGTCTCTCCGGAGCTGCTGCTTCTGCTGCTGCCTGGCATCGATGGAGACGACATGCTCACTGGGCCAAAAACATTCACACAACAACACAGTGTTAGCAATGTCTTCCTTGAGGGTTAAGTTAGTTGAGGGGCAGTTCTATGGGCGTGTGTGAAGCCCTCAGTGACATTGCTTGTAAAGAAATGTAAAAGAAAGGCTATACAAAGAAATTCTGATTTGATTGGATTTGATTAGTATGGCTGATGTGGTCGACGCTCTGGTCCAGCATATTTTTATACACCCCTATCATTTTTAATTCATTTGTATTTTTTATCTTCATTCAAGTCCTGTATATGTTATTTGTTTGCTCCATCCTGCCACAGTAAATTCCGTGTTTGTGTAATTTGCATGGCGGATAAAAACGCATGGCGGATAAAAACGAATACTGATTCTTCAGAAAGCAACACAAACCCCCACCTGGCTTGACGGCCTTGAGGGAGCCGTCTCTGTTGATGACCACATCGGAGCTGTCCATCAGCAGCATGCTCTGTCCTGATAGGATGCTGCCCAGCAGGTCAGGCACTGGGGCCGCCTCCTCTGCCTGGGACTGATCCAGGCCCCGCCTACAAAACCATGGCAACCACAGGTTTCAAAAGTTGTATTTGTTTATTAAAGCTGTCCTATTCCCATTTAGTCAATTAGCAGACGCTCTTATCCAGAGCGGCTTACAGCAAAAACAGGGACATTCCCCCCTGAGGCGAGTAGGGTGAAGTGTCTTGCCCAAGGACACAATGTCATGTTGGCACAGCTGGGGTTCGAACCGGGTACCTCTCTCTTCTTAGTTTAGGAGAGACCGCATGAGGAGTGCGGATCGTGGCCGTACCTTGAGAGGCCAGCCGTGATTGGGCGAGCCACAGGCTGGTGGGATCGAAGCGCAGATCGAGAGAGGCCCCGCCTCTTGGCGTCTAGCAGTGATGTCACCTGGGTCTGCGCGTCCTCTTCTTCCTCCCTGAGGAAGGTCAACACAGAGCTGGTCAGAGCCTGCACATGCACTCACACACAAGCGCGCACGCACGCACGCGTTACCCGTTGTCGAAGGGGTCCAGATCGAAGGGGTCTCCGTAGACGGAGAAGGAGGCGGCCCCTATGTCAGCACGCATGCTGCCCAGAGAGTGGTCAGAGGGCCGGTACACCGAGGGCAGGGTGGAGCCCTTCTTAGGCTTGGCTATGCCCAGACTGCGAGCTATACGGCCTCGCGATGTAGGCTGCTTCTTCACCACCTGAGGACACACGGACACACGCGCGCACGCACTTCACTTGAAAACAGCTGAACACTAGACCGTCCACCAGCAGGCCTAATGATGAGCTCCGCTCCTGGACGTCGTCAAGGCGCTCACCAGCTTCCTCCTGGACTTGGTTCTCCTCTTCCTCCTGCGCCTCTTCACCCCTGTGCCTGCAGCTTTGCCCTTCTCCCCAGACACGGTGGATTTCTTGCCTTTCCTGCGCTTTACTGCCATAACAGAAAGCAAAAAAGGAAAGACCGTTAGTGATCACCCAGGGCACAGATGTCAGATCCTGGCCCTTCGAGGGGTGGCTGTCCTGAAGGTTTTAGATTTGTGCTCCAGCACACCTGACTGTAATGAAGCCTGATAACGACCCTTCATTAGAATCAGGTGTGCCGGAGCAGGGAAACATTGAAAACCTTCAGGACAGCGACCCTCCAGAATTGGAGACCCCTGATGTAAGGCAAATTGTAAACGGTGAGACCGTGCGTGTGTTGCGGGGGAAGTGTGTGTGTGTGTGTGTGTACAGCGTGCGCTCTTACCAGTCCTGCGGCGGCGGCGGCTGGAGGCTGGGCGGGGCGTGAGGTTGCGTACGTACACGGCCGTGTTGAGGCCCGCCACCACGGCGTTGATGGTGTCGTCCAGCCAGGTGGACTGCATGAGGAACCTGGGGGCCAGCTGGAGACACACACACACACGCATTGACACAACACACACTTCCTCCTTTCAGAGCACGTTAACTCCCCTCAAAACACACAGACCCCCCCCCCCTCCAAAAAACCCCCAAACACACACTTCCTCCTTTCAGAGCACGTTAATTCCCCTCAAAACACACAGATCCCCCACCCCCCACCCCAACACACAAAGCCTTTAACCCCCCCCCCCCATGCTGCACACACATGCTCCCCTGTGTCACAACCTTCCGGCGTGACAAGTACAGTTAGACACAGCTTCAAACACACACGCTGTCAACCAGACCAGCAAAACGTGTCACGTCAGCGTTTTCACCCTCATCTTATCCACCAAGACGCTGCTTTCCGTTCGTTAGGAGACAAAGAAGCGCGAGCCTCATGCCAAACCTGTGCGGTGCGTGCCTGGGTGATGCGGTGGCGGTTGACGTTGGCGCGGACCCGCTCGCTCTGCTGGGTGCGGGCGATGGCCCGGGTGGGCCCTGCTGGGGCTGAGCGGGAGCGGCTGGTGGTGGGGCGGTCGCTGGTCTGACTCTCTGCCTCGCTCTGGTCCTCAGCAGAACCCCCTGAGCCCCAAAGTGAAACACCCACATCTGGATAAGGACTCTGTCTCTCAGCTTGCAAAACTGCTGTGTACTTCTACCAAAGGTAAAACTCTAGCCGCTGTCCTGGAGGTTTTAGATGTTTCCCTGCTCCAGCACACCTGATTGTAATGAAAGGTCTTTATCTGGCTTCCACATAGCTTGGTAACAACCTATTCATTGGAATCAGGTGTGCTGGAGCAGGGAAACATTTAAAACCTTCAGGACTGTGGTCCCTGAGGACCAGGATTGCCCACGACTGATCTACACTATCAACAAGGCCTTTAATCTATTCTATGGCCTCCTCTCTCTCTCTTTTCCTGTTTCTCTCTAAAGATTAAAGCCAACAAAATAAATTCCCAATAATAGAAATCACACTACTCATATTTCTATTTGTGTAGAAGTACAAGAGTGAGGGGAGCAATTGACAAAAAAAGCATTGTAGATGGATAGAGAAGGGATTACGTGAGCGATGGTTGTTGGCTTCACACCCTGGGCAAAACCATTCCTCCACAGGAACAGCATCCAGAGGGGGGGTCAAACACTCCATGTGGTACCTTCCAAAACAAAACCAGTCAGCTCCTCAAGCTCGTCCGCAAGCAAGCCATCACATGTGCACCCCAACACAGAGACGGAATAGTGGGACTCACCCTGCGTCGCACCCGTCGCAGAGCAGCAAGCGATCCTCGCGGTCCCTCCCCCCGCACACCTCACAGCTGGTTTGTTCCAGCTCCAGGTCCACCTGCTCCTCCTGGCCTTCCTTTACAGGCTTGTGCACTGTGATCTGAACGCAAAACCGCACAGCATGAACGTAACCATACCATACAGACGACCATAGCCTGCAAACGACCGTAACCTGCGGTCAGTGCTGTGATCATCCCAACCGTCGTGTCAGGACCACCGGAGACAAAGAAGCCCTTGACAGTGACGGGACCTACCATCTTCTGAACTTTTCCTCCGAAGTTCTTCCTCAGGTAGATGTTATTGAAGACGATACGATCCACGGGGCAGGAATTGGCATTCTGAGGGAACACAACTCACTTTTACTTCAATCAAGGTAAACCCAGAGGACTTGGGGAGGAACAAACGTCCTCCTTCCCAGCCTTCCATGTCCGCAGCGTCAGCCCCGGCCGGTCTCACCCACCTTGGACCACTCCAGGATGCAGTCCAGGCAGAAGTAGTGCTCACAGCTCTCTGGGGTGGCCACAGGCTGGCTGTGGAAGGAGTTGAGGCAGATGGGACACTTCTCCGAGTCCTCGTCTGAGCTGAGCCCTGCGGGGTCTGCGGACACTCCCGCCACGGCCCCCTCCACAGCCTTCCCAGAATCCTCCTCTTCTTCATCATCATCATCATCGTCTGCAGAAAACACACACACGTGTCAGGATATTAATCAAACAATCTGAACTCTAAAACAAACAAGTAAACCTGAGCTGGAAAAATGAATTAAAAAAGAGATACATTTTCATGAGAGACAGATATGCATTACTGTTAAGAGACACTCACCATCGCTGTCATCCTCCTCCTCTTCTTCCATCTCCTCATCCTCTCCGTTGAGTTGATCCTCTTCATCATCATCATCATCATCATCATCATCATCCCCGCTCTCAGACTCTTCATCCTCCATCTCCTCTCCTGCTTCGTCTGAGTCTTCCTCTGCAGACGAGACGTCGATGAGGCAATGCTCAAGGATTTGACATTAACAACAGCAATGGGAGGAAAGTCCCTGTACTTGCTCTGGATAAAAGCGTCCGCTAAATGACTCAGCGTTGAAGACAGTGGGCATGTATCAGAAGGGTTATCACATGATATGTATAATCCTTGTGGGTGTTTAATCCTGACCTGATCCTGAGATATCCCACCCAGCAGCTCTCTTCCCTTTCCCCTGGGAAGCGTTCCTGTTTATCAGCTCGTCCTGGCTGTCCTCCTCATCCATGGCTGACCATCAGAGCGCCTCAAACACAGATGCTTAGATACCGTCTACAGGGACAGGCAGGAAAATCGGAAACATTGTCGTCAAACTAGTATGCTGTCCAAAGACATGCATGTGATGGGTTCAATGGACACTCTGGAAATTGCCCCTAGTGAATGACGGTGAGAATGAATGGTTGTTTCTATGTTGTCTGTCACTGTCTGTGTGATAGCCCTGCAACTAGCTGGCCCCAGTCCAGGGGGTACCCTGCCTAGGTCCCAAAAGTAACGGGGATAGGCTCCAGTCATCCGTGACCCCAAACGAAAATAAGCGGCACCGCTAATCAGCAGTAGATGAATGAATGAATAAATAGTATGCTGTCATTTGAACTATTTCCAAGTATGCTTAAATTCAGTGTCAGCGAATATTCCGACGTGTCTGCGTTCCAGCTAAACTCACCAGTGTACAGGCTCGTTTGAGATTCCCCAGTATAACGTTGCGCAATCCTTAATCTGGAGATACAAAGTGAAATACGGTCAAATGCATGCACGTCAAAGAGCGACTGCACAGCCGTTAGATGTCAAGCTGCAGATACTTTTCCAATAACAAACCTCCCTATCGTGGAGCAGGTGCGAGCTGCTAAAGTAGCCTGCAGGCTCGTGCGTGCACATTTGCATTGCCATGCCCGTTCAACACCCTGCGATCAAACATGTCAGCTTGCTCGTACCCCCAAATTTAATCTTATCGACTGCTTGGGTCAGGTCTCACACTTGTTCAAACATGGCTAACCTTGCCTGGAGGCTTTGTTGTGCTAGCTAAACTAGCACAGCTAGCATTGCAAGTTGAACTCGTGCGTGCCCGTTTAAGTGTGCATTTGGCATTTAATAAATAAATCCACGCTATGCGGTTCACCTCGTGTCTTTCTGAAAGTGTTCATTCCACAATGAGGTTGTTTAACACCTACCCTGGGAAGGAATAGTGGAGTGCATGTTTAAAAGGACTTGAAGTCCCGGATTGAGTGACACCAGCGGCTGGAGATTGGAGACGGAAATGGCCGAACACGCTCAAGTCACTGCAACACTCTTAAAGACACCGTGTGGCAAAAATGTAAAATAAATATAAATATATAGAAATAATATTCAAAATAATATGATAAATATATAAATATAATAAAATAGTATCAAACCCAGATTCTGGGAATACAGTGCGTTGCCAGGACCTAAAATAAACCACGATAAAACAATCGAAATGCATACATTGTGTGAAGGAATTATATCTATACTGCTAATCCAATGCTGCTGCAACAATCCATACCTCAATTATAATACTGAGAAACATAACTTTGTTTAAACATATGTTAGTGTGACCAAATAACTTCATCCATTTCACATGGGTGTATGCAACAGGATGATTGTGGGTCTGTGTAGTGAGGTTGCTGAAATGTAACTTAGGTGCAGATAGGCATGTTGAAAGTCAAACTGGTAAAGTCCAGCACTGGTGTGAGCACTATAGGGCCTCTCAGCTCATGGGAGTAAAGCGTCAACTTGAAGAGATAAAGTGATGATTGGACCATGGATGATGTAACACTTTTCTCCTGCAGGACAAGTCAAACCGGCCAGTCTAACGCCCTTTGGAGATACCCCCCAAATTCTATGCCCCTTTCCCTCTGGAGACCTCTGGAGACCAGCATCCGAAAAGATTCCTCTCACCCCGCCCATAAACTGTTTGCCCCCCTGCCCTCGGGCAGGCGCCTCAAGAGTCTCCGGTCTAGAACCAGCAGACTGAGGAACAGCTTCTTCCCCAGAACTGTTTCACTCCTGAACTCCACTACACCCCCGCCCCCCTATACAACCCCCGCCCCCCCATAGAACCCCCCCCTTCCTATATTTGCACATTCTGTTTGTACATTTGCACCACTTGCATATGTGAATTGTTATTTGCACTATCTGTCCATTTTGCACATCTGCACATCTGTTACTGCACCACCTGCACATTTTATTCACATTTTGTTCACTTTGCACATCTGTTCTTTTTGTTCAATCGCATCATTTGCACTACCTGTATATACATGCTACCTGGTAATTTCTGCTTGTCTAATTTGAATCTGTACATCTGTACATTTGAATCTGTACATACCCTGATTGAATCTGTACATACCCTGTATATTCTGTCTATACTGTTCATAATATGTATATCCTGAGTATACCCATATTATTATATTCTGTTGTTACTAACTGTTATGCACTTCTGGTTGGATGCTAACTGTATTTCGTTGCCCTGGACTTGTACCTGTGTAAAGACAATAAAGTTGAATCTAATCTAATCTAATCTACCCCACTTCACTCCGGATGCCCCTTTCCCCTTGAAGACCCTACCTTCCCTTCTCTCTGGTTGCCAGAGGCCATTTAGGGACAAAGTTGGTTCTTATGTCAAATTATCAAACACGACACGATTTAGAAAGATATCAAAAACGTCATGTATTGAAACAACACGAAAACAAGCAACATTTCACAAAATATCAACTACATTATGCAAACGTCTGTCAAGTACATTTGGTAAGATTTGTTTTTCTTTTTACGACATATTGAAAATAAACAAAGGCCTCTTTAACATCATACTTTTTTTCCAGCAAGAATATGTTATCGTCCACCATGTTACCTTTTATCAGTCAGAGCATTCAAGGTTCAACAAAAAAGTTCATAATAAGGATTCTTCAATGAGTGCTGACAGTCTTCATTCAACCCCTTCCTGCTTGTCCTTGATAGCAACCTGAAACACATCAAAGCAAACTGGCTGATGTCTGGACTCCAGAAGTGACCAGAGCTAGTCTGTAAACATGATACAATAAGCTGGGATGTAGTGGCCATGGTGAAAATCAATTTCCAACCACAAATGGTACAGCATGACTGAAGATGGTTCTTAGTAATGACGCATTTGTACCTCACTACTTTATTAAGTTTCTTTTCTGTACTCACCCTGAACCTCTCCTCCAGCAGGGACAGCTCACTGATCAGATCCGTGATGGCATTGGTGAAAGCCTCTTGAGGACTGTAATCAGGAGTGGTCTGAACACGGATAACGATCTTGTGCTCCAGAGGATGTGGAACCTTATAGCCAGCGAAGAGAACCTGGGGGTCTTTCAGCAGTTGCCTGCATGGGAGAGCAACAAGAATTGGAATAGGTTCTACACCAGGGGTCTCAGACTCGTGCCATCAAGGGCCAAGAGGGTGCAGGTTTTCGTGTCATCCAGGCACTACACACTATCTGATTTCACTAACGAGGTTCTCTAGGTGAAATCAACTGAGCTTGGTTGACACGAAAACCTGCACCCTCTTGGCCCTTGATAGCCCTTGAGTCTGAGACCCCTGTTCTTCACAGAAGCGCAACGTTTTCATTGAAGGATGGCCGGTGTAGGATCACTTACGATCTGATGATGTTCCCCAGTGTATGATCTTCTTTGTTCAACGTGAAAAGACAAGCATTGGGAACTTTGGTGTCCTTTGTAATTGTTATTCTGTTAAACAAACCCACACACAGGTACAGATGATGAGACAGTGGAAGGCTAGCTGGGCCAGCAGCAGAGTTATCATGGTCCATGCTAATTCAATGGCTACAATGTTTCAGAGCCTAGAATGTGAAAAGTAATGTTTGCAACTTACTTCTTTTCTCCTTCGAACAATAAAAAGGACTCAAATGCTGGAGGTGCGTTCATGTTTCAGAAACTAAACAGCAGGACGTTAGCCTGCCAGCAGAAAGGAAGAAGTAACGTTCCAGAACAGGAAGTGCCGTTGGTTTTATACGGATTTCAAAATAAAAGCCAGCCCTAACAGTAATACAATATTGTATGTAGTACTGGACAATACTTTGTATTTATTTGTTTTGGGTAATTTGAGTTATATATTTTGTGTGTGTAAAATATACAATTGAATGGTGCGCAATAGCCCCCTATTGACGTTTGTAGCATATATTTAGATATAGTCTACTTCATCTATAAAAAATATATATAAAAGTGCAGTGTGAGGTTTTCCGTATAGAAACCCTATCTGAATGGCATTGCATTATGTTCTCCAATAATATAATGAAAGTAAATGTCAATCGTCCTGGGGCATTATAGGTATATGTCGCCTCCCACTGGGTGTTGTAAAAAGCGCACGTTATATAAAACTGGACAGGGTCCTGATTTATTAAACGGTGAAAAGGTCTCGTCTAGTCCTGACTTGACGGTCCCTCTTACTTCTGAGTTTGGTAACGAGGCCAAGACTACGTTTCATCACATTGAAATTGCAATTACACATAACTTCCTGTTGCACACTGTAATTTTCGGGAAAAATAAAGGATTATCTTACATTTTAACATGTAGGGGCCTTTAGTCGCCTTGTTAGTTAAGCAGGTGCTGTGCCCCCAGAAGCACCTTCATAACATTGCTCAATCTGAGACAGTCTCTTGCATTTGGTTGGGATATTTTTAGACTAAATATTTTACTTTTTCATTCGAGTGGTTTGTGAAAGGTGCTTTTCCAGGCTGTGTTGCATCTAGGAGCACCACACCAGCACGTCTCTTTCAATAATCAGCTCATTTCATGCCAATCTGACGTTCAGCTGTAGGCTATTTAAGATCAAGAGCAAATTATAGGTAAACTTGGATTGATTGCTTTTTTATTAAGACGCATTTACTTTAACATACCTTCGGGCTGTTATTTAACAATTTCTTATGTGCAACCATGACCGATTAAAAGTCATTGTCATTTATTTACATGACTTGATTATAAAGTATAGGCCTATAAAAACGTGTCAACGTATCGAGTTACATTAAACTATGGACTATTTCGAAATGGCAGTCTTGGACGCACCACCCCTTCAATCCATCATTGTGTCTGGTAGGAGCGCCACTGTAGGTCTCCAGTCATGCTGCATCCTTGGTACGTGCACAATCACACTCTCCTCATGGCAACACTGTACACAAGGCGAGCAGAGTTCAACCACTTTAGATTGTAAGGGGTAGGGCGCTCTTTCTCCATTCGGTTTAAAACGCATGTTGCATGGAACAAGACGACCAATATTGCATCACAGTTCGGCCAAACGAGTCAAGGGGGACCTGGTCTTGCACTCATTCATGTCAAACACGGCTCTCAGCAGGAAACGGATGACGCGCGAAAATGGTTCATTCCTATAATGTAAGACGTGCAAAAATGAACGCGCGCGCCGCACCCCAACTAGAACTGAGAAGATCCACCCTAACCCATTGGCAGGGTGAAGGACGGCCCTCTCCATGCTGTCATTCGGCTGCTGTGTTTCCAGGGCCTCCCATGCATCTTACAGTAGAGAACTCACTGGCTCTATGAGATGTCAGTAACAGTGTTATTTTGCATATGCAGGTCCGGTTGCAGATGCAGAGGAGTGGGCAAGGCTGATCTGGGGGAGTGCAAGTCAACTGAACTTCTGCTGTTGGTGTACATTGCATTGTAGAATAACACCCAACTTAATTTATTTATTTTTAAATAATATTTGAAGGGAAAACACGTTTTGCTTCGTGAGCGTAGCTCGATGGCACCTATTAATAGCACTCGAAAAGGTTTTATTTGTTAAAAAAGAAAAAAACTTGACTGGTAAGTGTCCATCGTTTTGATCTGCAATGCATTCTCTTAACATTTGGGATCATTAACAGTGTTGATTCGTGGTATTTCGAAAGGAATGTTTTTTTTTCTGCCAATTTTATTTTGGGTCAGCTATTGTCATCTTTAGAAAATGTTTCTGTCGTGATCATTAAACAACGTGGACAGGTTAAAGAGGATGAGCGCACGCGGTTAAATAATAACAACAAGAGTGCATGATATATGGTGATGTGTCAAGTATAAATCAGCCTTTTAGGGGTGAAAACGAATGAATTGTCAAAGTTTCAATGCAGCGTGCTCAGGCCACTTGTTCAGATTCCCATGTTTATGATTGATCTGTTTCCTTGTACTTGTGGAGCTGCTGCTATTATTCCAAGTGGGGATAGTCTCTTATGATAGGCTATTATAAATGGGCCATCTACAAAAAAATCAATTATTCGTCTACAGACCCGGGTGTTTGCATAGCAAAGGGATTTCGATCTTAAATCTAAAAGCAGGTAAGCCACTGACTAACGCACATTGCGCCAGTACCTTATTCCACTGTGCGTGTGACAGCGGCTAACCTGTTTTTTGGAGTTGCCTCTGCCTGTCACCGTGGGACCGTGGGCCCCCTGTCCGGCCCAGACCCCCTCCAACCCACGGAACCATCGCAAGTTCATCATGTCCTATTCAGAATGTGGGAATCAGTCTGTCTGTCTGTCTGCCGCCCTCCTCGTGGCCTTCCGGGGTACTGTTTCCTAATTAATATCAAATGAACCTTAACGTATGGCCTTCTGAAACCTCAAATAATCACGGAGCAAATCCGAATAAAGACTCCTGAAGTCAGGACTCAGTCTACTGGGGGTTTGTGAACACTGTTTGGCTCAGTTAACTCTTCTCAACACTTAACCTGTCACCGTATCTGTAACTGTACACAATGTACTTTTCCATTTTCCATGTCAATGCCAACATGTACGAAGTGAACATTGTATCCCACAAGAGACCCCAGTAAACCTTCTTTTGAAATCAAACGAGCCCTTCAGGTTACTGTCATTTCTTATTTGATATGTTAAGGCCAGCTGCAGTCCTCGGTGGGACACACTGTAACAGATAAGGGCTGCGTGTCACACTTCTTCACAGCGTCCTAACCTCTCATGGGCCGGTGAGGACGTGCTGCGGCTCACTCTCCCTGCACAGCCTTATCCAGAACGCACCCTACACTGTAAGAGCAGATATAATTACATCATGGGCGTCATGTAGCGCGAGTCCCACATGGGTGTCAGGTGGCATCGGGCTGGCGACCGGAAGGTTGCCGGGTTCGAATCCCGGCCGTGCAAACGTGACGTTGTGCCCATGGGAGAGCAGACGCTCTGATCCAGAGCGACTTACAGCAAGTACAGGGACATTTTTCCAAGACGCTTCACCCTGCTTGCCTCAGGGAGGGGCGGGGAATGTCCCTGTACTTGCTGTAAGTCGTTCTGGAGAAGAGCGTCTGCTAAATGACTAAAATGTAAATGTGAAAATGTCAATGTAATTTAGTGCCATACTGACCCTCTGTGCTTATTCTCCCAGCACGCTGAGGAACCACTGGCTTTGTTTAATCTTTAAGCACATACGAGAGCAACAGTTCTGCAGCCTAATGTCATGGTTAATCATCCCAGAGTGATTAAAAGTGGACTTACTTTATGTTTGAAGGGTACTGGAAGACTGGAGTCAAGACTGTGTCCACTTCATTACATCATGCATGTCCTCACACATCAATCATTTACTGTCAATGTTCCCATGATTATCGTATGGCCGTCCTTTGATGTTTTGGGTTGGTGAACTTTGTGTGTGTTGTATAAGGGCAACTATGTCTACAATGCCAGTGTCTTCAAACCATGGACAGGAACTTTAGAAGATAACTGAAGTCTCATAATAAGTGATCATCCAATGAAGAAATGCATCTGAACATCCGCATTAGGGTCCCTGGAGAAGGTCACAGGACAGTCCAGATTGGGGGAACTGCAAGGATTTGTGGGGGGGGGGGTGGGGGGGGGGGTTATCTAAGATCAGTCAAGCCAGACGTCCCCTGATCTTATCTCTATAATCCAATTGCACATAATCAATCTTAATATGAACACCGTCTAGGACGTGGGACTTTGTCAAAGAAGGTGTGCAACAGACAGATCTACCCCTCATTGTCACCAAATTCACAATTAAGGGTTGAAATACTGCTGAGAACCTGATAAGAAGGTAGAGCCACACTTAGGAAGAGCTCAGGAAGTCAAGCTGACATCTCTATAAGCCTTTTCTGTGAGGTAAAACAAACTATTCACAGAGCAAGGACAGTTTCCTAGTGTGTGACGGTGGTTCTAGCGTGTCTGAGGTAAACAAAATGCGTAAAAAAAAACGAAATGTCCTGGCTCGTAAATACTTTAAAGAAAAGAAAAAAACTCGTCAAATCCTGAGAAAGCCCTAGCATGTAAGGACTACAGAAGAGCCTCTTTCTCTAGGCCCAGTAAATGCATGTACTGTATCAGTCGGCCATCTTGAGTGTGTGCATGTGTCAGGTCTGGCAGCAGCTGGTAGGATAGGTCAGGATCTCTACTGTACATACACTATTGCGTTATATCACCCTCCCAACCCCTCCCCACCCTCCCTCTATGCTAACTGGTAACAGGAAGTACACCTAATTTCCTTCATCCTCCAGGGAGCTCATGGCAACACCTCCTATAGGCCAACTGTGGAGCATGCCTTCAGCTGTTGGCCCAATCACAGAAGCTTGTATCGTACGACTTTCCACAAGGACTGACACTAGTTTCCTCCGTCAAGCCCTTAGCAGCACCTCTAATGTATTTATAAGGCATTTCATATGGAAGCAGCATAGATGCCGACTGGCACCATTGGCCTGCTTTCCTGGACCAGCACAACGTTGGTGGCGTGTTAAGGTTCTGACAGTGTGGAGCGGAGATTACCCTGAGATTACCCTGCTCCCCACTCATTCATATCAAAACACAACAGCAGGGGGTTATCTAAAACAATGCACATGTTGTTTTATTTTATTTATTATTATGACATTTAAATACACATACCGTAAAGTAAATATTCCTCTAGGTAAAAGTTTCCTAAAATTATTTCACATTTGATACATACTTTGCAGTGTACCGTAGCAAAAAGTGCTGTAAATATATTTCTGTATATACATTATGTATACAATGGTAGTAGATAACGACAGTAGTACAGAGACAGTTGACAGTGTGGGGGGGGAAGGGGGGGGGGGGGTAGCTGATGGTGACAGACAGTGAAAAATGTCCCTTGGCCCTGTGGTCCTATCTCCATGACGACTCTCTGGATGTCAAGACTGCAAGACACACAAAAATAAGCGGGATGATGCTTGTTGGGTGTGCTTGGGAGAACACAGTTTACTGGCAGAGCGCAAGGCAGCGAGGTGAGATTGGTGAGAGTGTAAAGCGTGCCTCAGAAGGCTAGGCTAGAAGTCGCCCCTTAACCGCTGATACCAGGCCAGGGCTTCTTTATTCATCCATCAAACTATCTGATAGTTTGTTGGCCGGCCTGATCTCGGATCTGCGGTTGAGGGTGACTTCTAGCTGGGGTGTGGCTCTTAAGACACGGAAGGCGTGGAAATTTCAGGTTGAATAAATACAATTTTAAAAAGACTGTGATTTATAGCAATGCAATGGCAACAGAAAGACCCCAGATACCACCTAGCAAAAGAGACAAACCCTCAAACACACATTGACCTGTCAGACTGCTGAAGACTGAGCCAGTGAAACGCAGCTGTAAGTTTAAGTAGGGAGTTTAGTATACAGCCTAAAGGTTTAATAATGTGGTCAGCAGTCATCCTGGAACTATGGTCCAGGTTAAGCACTGACAGGTCAAAGGTTAAAGGTGGTAGGGTAAAGAGTCAGATGACATCAGACTGAATACAAGCCATGGTCCATTACTGATACATGTAAAAAGCATTCTTACTTGAGTAATGAATCTTTGTTTTGAAAAATGCTGATAGGAAGCTACATCAATGGCATGGGCTGTTTGGAGTGTTTTAGTGAGGGAGAGCCAGCAGAAGGCCTTTGCATGTATTCAGAAAGGGTCCATGGTTCCTCACAAGGAAAGAGAGGGACAGTGCAGCACATTGTGCAGAGCCCAGAGAGCTGAACTCTCTCTTTGGAAGTCAAAGGTCACCACAGCACAGGGCAGAAACAAACCTCCACACAGATACACCCGGCACGTTCATTTCACACAGGCAAACATCAGCAACATTGGTCTCATATCGCTCTGGTTACAGGGTTCCCATGGCTCCCCTCCGTAGCCAGTCCTCCGGACTGACAAGCAGCGCGTCTGCAGCAGTCGCTGACCGGACGCGGGGGCGAGCTAACGCCGCCGGGGTTTTCGTCTCAAGGCGTCTCAAGTGCAGGGGAACCACAGTCTACCCGGGTGACTGGGGGGGGAGGGCGGGGGGAGGGGGGAGGAGGGGCAGGACGTGC
Source organism: Neosalanx taihuensis (assembly GCA_030340665.1). Classification (NCBI taxonomy): domain Eukaryota; kingdom Metazoa; phylum Chordata; class Actinopteri; order Osmeriformes; family Salangidae; genus Neosalanx; species Neosalanx taihuensis. The sequence goes on along the minus strand of CM059290.1, from coordinate 12,422,134 downwards.
TCACGAGTGTCCGAGTGCAGCCGGCGTAGCCCCAAGCCACCGCTACTGGGAGTCCAGAGTTGGGGGTGGGGGGGGAGGGGAGGTGGGGGGGGGGGGGAGGAGGAGGAGGGGAGACACCGGAAGAGAGAGAATGAGGAAAGGGGAAAAACAGAGAGACAAAGAAGGAGGTTGAAATGCATCCGAGGCGGAAGTGGAGAAGTGACACGCATCAGGAACAGGGGACCCACAGAGGAGGTGAGGCAGGGGACAGGCACAGGAAGTTAGGAGCCTGGCAGAACCAATCAGCAAGGCAGCGGGAGGGGCAGCGGGAGGGGCAGCGGGAGGGGCAGCGTTAGGCGCGGGGTTGTCGGACCTGACAGAAGAGGAGGAGCCAGCGAGCTCCACCCCTCTGGGATCAGAAGGGCGTGGCCAGTTGGGGGCAAGCACAGACGGGTCGGGGGGCATGGAGGGAGGGAGGGAGGGGCGGATTGACGGCACGCCGGCGGGCGAGAGGCACCTGGGCGAGGGAGGGGCAGAGCAGGAGAGGAGAGGGGGGGGGTCTGAGGGCAGTAGAGGTGCAAGGCTGGGAGAGGGCAGGGGAGAGGAAGGATCTCACACATACACACCCTCAGGGTTGAGACTGGACACCAGAGGGTTCTGCAGGTTGCGTGGGTGTCCCAGGAACTGCTTGGCCGTGGGCCGCGGAGGAGACTCTGATGGGAGCAGGGACAGGCCTGCAGAGGAGAAAGACACAGCTTTAGAGAGGGATCATCCCATCCAAATCTTTGTATCAGCCCGTGTGTGTGGTCATATGTGTGTGTGTGTGTATATCAGCCAGTGTGTGTGTTCGTATGAGCCTGTGTGTGTGTATAACAGCCAGTGTTCAAGTATGTGTGTGTGTGTATGGGTCTGTGTGTGCGTATATCAGCCAGTGTGTGTGTTCGTATGAGCCTGTGTGTGTGTATAACAGCCAGTGTTCAAGTATGTGTGTGTGTGTATGGGTCTGTGTGTGCGTATATCAGCCTGTGTGTGTGTTCGTATGTGCCTGTGTGTGTGTATAATAGCCAGTGTTCAAATGTGTGTGTATGAACCTGTGTGTGTGTGTATAACAGCCAGTGTTCAAATGTGTGTGTATGAGTCTGTGTGTGTATATCAGCCAGTGTGTGTGTGTATTAGCCTGTACATGTCCCTACCTCCGTTCCTGTAGCCCTCCTGCAGCAGGGCTGCCAGTTCCAGCTGCTCCAGGTCGTGGAGGTCTGTGCGGGAGTGGGAGGGAGCCGGCAGGACCCCCGCCTGCTGGATGAACTGCTGCAGGTTACACTGTCTCAACTCCTTGTTCAGCTCCTCCAACTCCTCCTGCTTGCTCTGGGGACAGGAGGGAGGGAGAGCAGGGAGGAGGGAGAGTAAGAGGTGGGGGGCGGACCAGAGGAGGGAGGGTTGGTGGGGTGGGAGTGGGGGTCAGGGGGCATTAGAAGCAGGGGGTGGGGGCAGGGAAGCAGAGGAGGAGAGGAAAAAAACTTTACATAGTAAACCCACCACCGGTTTGAGGTTCTAGTATAGGCATCTTGCTAATTAGCCACCAGGGGGCAGCAGAGCACTATAGAATTTCAGCGGTTCGACGTATAAAATGTTCCACTTCATTACCCATCATTCGCCCACTCCTAAGCAATCTGCCCCTACATGTAGCCACCAGCTTCCTGTGTAAGAATACAGCTCATCACCCTGACCCGCTATACATCCACTGTGGGCCACAAGTCTGCAGCTGTCCGTCTTCTGGAAGGTTCATGGAAATCTATGGACTCCCATCCTGTTAGGTTAGCTGATGATTTACGTTTATGTAGCTGTGAAGACCCTCGCCTTAACCCTTCACCCCTGATGGATTAAACACTGACGCACACAAACGCACTCATCGATCAGCTTCTATCGACTATCTAGCTTGGAGAAGTATATGAGTCACAACACCTAGACCCCACCCACCACAACACACGCGCGCGCGCGCACACACACACGCACGCACGCACACACACACATACACACACACACACACACACACACACCACCTACATGATTGATCCTGTGTAGATCAAACCAGCTGACACACTCATTAACCTAATGACAGCAACCCAGAACTCATCTATATCATGATCGTCATGTTTGACAGCCCACCCCCCACCCCCCCCCCCCCACACACACACACACACACACACTGAAGGGAGCTGTATCCTGCGGCTGAACCTCCCCTGAAGGTCTTCACAGCTCGTGGGAACGGTTGAGCCTAACGCCTCGGTGTCAAAACTAGCCTGCCAGCGCAACAGCGATGTGTGCAGACGCAATGTGCCTGAATGTAACTTGTAACATGTATTCACTTAGCAGACGCTCTTATCCAGAGCGACTTACAACAAGTACAGGGACACTCCCCCCTGAGGCAAGTAGGGTGAAGTGCCTTGCCCCGAGGACACAACGTCATGTGGCCGGGAATCGAACCGGGGACCTTCTGATCCCTAGTCCAACACCCTAACTGCTCAGCCGCCTGACTCCCTACTTGGGTTACGGACGCAAGTGGTGTTGTCGAACGCATCCTCAGGGCTACATGGTAGGCTAGCTGCCCTCCCCCCCAGTTTGTCTCATACACAGCCAGCGCCAAGCCTGACGGACCAGGCAGTAACTCTGGGCTTAGAGGCTCCACAGCCAGTCCTCCTCCTACCCAGATAACTGACTGACTCCAAATCAGCGTTTTATCATCTTTTAATCGGTTCCAGAGCCAGCAGCACAGCTGCAGTCCTTCAAGACTCGTTATAGAAGCTGAAAAGGTGCACAAGACTTCGAATAAGTTCTAACATTCGGCTTATATTAACCTCCTGTCGTACAACACACAAGGTTCAGTCAACAAGGATCGGTCCATGAGGGAATAAGAACTATTCTTTGGGAACGTTATGCTATCAAGGTTACTTTTTGCATTTGACTACTCTTTCTGTCACGTCACACCCCAGGCATTCTTCCAACACAGCTGTTAGGCCTAGTCAGG
>CM059290.1:12410000-12419049 GCA_030340665.1 Neosalanx taihuensis | reverse complement strand
GGAAGGTTATGTTTCATCTCTAACTGGGTTAGCCATTCATTCACAGAACAGCCATGACGAAGACACACAAACCTGACTGACTGCTAACAGAGGAGCTCAACAGACTGAGGTCGACCCAAAGAAAAAGCCTTCCTGCCATTCACCAACCATCTTTATTCTGTTTTCATCTTTTTTTTTCTTCTTCAAATAAATGTCAGACGCAAGAGTACAAGGAAAAGCAAGATAGTGTCGTACACAACGCATTGGCACTGACACAGAGCGAACCAGTCAGGCCAGTGGAACAGGTTCACCAGCAGGGTTTAAGAATACAACACAGTCATAGAAAGTGATGGACAAGTACACAGTGTCATTCATGATCATCAGTTTCCGGGGGGAAATAGAACTTTTCCCTGTCATGGGAAAGTCATTTTCAATCAGTGTCTTTTCAATCATACGAGTTTTTGATGCCTCCCAAGTGACTTGTCCAATCACGGGTGAGTGTATGCGGGGGGGCCTATGCTGCAGCTTGATAGGTTAGGGGCGGTAGGGGGGGGGTCCTACACTGTAAGTAGGAGGGGCTAAACCCCTCTTTCCAGGGCCCTGCCCTCTCTCCTTACCTGCAGCATAGACTCCGCCTTCCCCAGAGCCCTGTTCATCTCCGATAACTCCGCCTCCAGCTCCTCGCCGTGCTTCTCCTGGCTCTGAAGCTCCGCCTTCACAGAGCTCACGGACTCTTCGGGTCCCATCTGATTAAGCCCCCCAGCCACGGCTGCGCCCTCCTGGCTCTCTCGTTGGATCTCCTGCTCCAGATGGGCGGATCGAGCGGTGAGGTCATGGAGCCGCCGCCCGCAGTCGTCCATCTTGGCGTGGAGCTCCCCCAGTCGCCTCTTCATCCCGTGCTCCCTCTCCACCTCAGCCTGAAGCTCCTCCTCCCAGAACTGCTCGTAGGCCAGCTCGGCTTGGTTCCTCCTCACCAACTGATCCAGCACTTCCAGCTCCTCCTGGACTCGGGCCTCCGGCACGGGGGAGGCAGAGGGGACCGGCGAGGGGCGCTCCCAGGTTCGGGATTCCCTCTCAAGGGTCTCCACCTGGGCCTCCATGGCCTTCAGTCTCTCCTGCTGCTGCAGCACCTGGCGAAACACCTCCTCTTTGGACGGGCCCGCTGGGGGCGAGGGGCTGGGGGATGGGGGATGGGGGACAGGGCTGGGGGAGGCCCTCTGGTCTGGGGAGCCGTCATGCGGGGACCTCCGTACCTTGCTTCTGGGGGAGGTGGAGGGGCCCAGGTTGAAGGTGAGGGACTTCTTAGGCTGGCTGCGTTTGGGCAGTTCTGGCTCGGGGTGTTTGGGAAAGGACAAGGGGCTTGGCCGGTCCTGGTGGGAGCCGGGGACGTCACTGCTGCTGGGTCCGGTTCGGCGCAGGTAGAACTGGACTTCGTTGCCGTGTTGGCCCAGCTTGGCCAAGGACTCCAGGGGCCTCTCTGTGGCTAGGAGCTGCCTCTCACTGTCCCTCAGGCGCTGGATCAGAACATAGCGACCCGTCTGACCTGGAGGAGGGAGGGAGGGAGGGAGGGAGGGAGGGAGGGAGGGAGGGAGGGAGGGAGGGAGGGAGGGAGGGAGGGAGGGAGGGAGGGAGGGAGGGAGGGAGGGAGGGAGGGAGGGAGGGAGGGAGGGAGGGAGGGAGGGAGGGAGGGAGGAGGACAGGGGAAAAAGTAGGAGAGAGAAAATGGAAAATGGGTAAGAACAAATGAACAGACCGCAGCCAGCAACAGAGATAAGACAGGATGGTGACACACACCTAACGCCTGGTCTAACCTCGGAACGCATACGAAGAGAAAAGATGCAGAAGTCATTCAAGCTCATTGGCAAAAAACAAAACAAAAAACAACAACCCACAAACACAAATGTGATGTGAGGGTGTTAGTGGGTATTTCCTGCCTGGTTCGGTTCAAAGTTCTGGACCAGAGAAGATGGGATTATCCAAACATTTACCTTCACTTTGTCAGCATAGACGACTGGCTCTTGAGAACCATGTCACTGAAGGAGTAAGACGCTTGTTGAAGGCTCTTTATACAACATATAAAAATGTTCGAACAAACTCATTTCTAGCAGGGCTGTGAAATGAGGGCGACGGCTCCCTGGTGCCCTGGCTGTCAGGCAGGCAGGCAGGCAGGCGGTGTGGTGGAGGAAGGGAGGGGGGAGCGACATGGAGGAGGCAGGTTGGAAGAAAGGAGGAAGGCAGGAAGCAGGTGGGTATCAGCTACGTCTTGAGTTCTCTCTGGTGCTGCGGAGAACATCTTAGCTCCTTTAGCTGAGCCTCCTGGCCCCTTGGGCTCCTAGCCCCTTGGGCTCCTAGCCCCTTGGGCTCCTAGCCCCTTGGGCTCCTAGCCCCTTGGGCTCCTAGCCCTTTGGGCTCCTAACTCCTTGGGCTTCTAGCCCCTTGGGCTCCTAGCTCCCTAGGCTCCTAGCCCTCTTGGTTCCTAGCCTTTTGGGCTCCTAAACATCTAGACTTAAGTTCCTAACCCACTGGGTTTCTTTGTCCTGCTAATGATGGTTGGACATTGGTATTTAAAAACAGTTCCATCTTGTTGAAGCAAAAACTTCCGCAAGTTTCACCCCAAACTGCTCACACAGGTTCTTGTGTCTGGTGCAAAAGGCTTCAGGGAGAGGGTAGACTCTCACTGGCCTGTTTGGTTTCTTAAGTGAACCTGAGGTAATGTGGAAGAAATTCGATTTCCTGTGTACTTATATTACTGGCTACTGTTGTAACGTCATTACCGCCTGACTGTCACTATCTATGTTTACATTCTTGTGCCCTATAAAAGAATGCTCTCTTGCCTTCGTCCAGGAGAGAGAGACATGATTGAGACCTAAGCCTTGTACTGTCTTCATTTTGTTGCCAGAGGTCTGGTCCTTACTCTCCCAATCTGCAGATTCTTAAATACGTATTAAACCCAGAAACTCAACTGAACTGTCACTTCGTTTATGAAGAGACGGACAAAAAAAATTCTTCAACAGTAGGCTCCCAGGTACAGAAGAAAAGCATATTAACAGACAGACAGGAAGTGAGTCCGGACATACTGACCAATAGCTTGGGCAAGAGCGATGACCACATCCTGGCAGGACGTCTCTTCCGATAGGCCGCACACGACCCGCACCACTCCGTCCACCCACACCTTCAGCTCCATGTGAGCAGGCCCAGGGTCCTTCGCTCCCGCTTCAGTTCAGCTCGGCACGGTTCGGCTCGGCCCGGCTCAGCACAGCATGGCCCACGCTCGCTCTCTCTGCGGTTGGGAAACGGACAGGCATACAGGTTAGCATACGGATCCAGCATCTCGGGGGGGGGGGGGGGGGGGAGACGTCCACCAACAGCAACGTGTCACCGGAGTTGTAACGAAAACAGAGAAAGGGGGTTCGCTGCGGAAAGAGTTTGAACGGAAAAAAGCTGACGCGGACGGGAGGATGACAATGCGTCGAGTTTAACTTCCAAACACAAAAGACACACCGAGGCTGTTGCCAGCCGAAACACAGGCCCCGGGCTGCTGTGTGACTGGAAACAGCCAGCTCATAATCCGGCCCCTGCTGACTGCCCAGGCTGGCGGATTCCAGCGTCTCCCTCCTCTCCTCCGTACGTCACGGACGCTCTCTGACGTCAGCTGGGCTGCTTGCGTGTGTGTGTGTGTGGGGTGGGGGGGGGGGGTTTTCGGTCGTGACTGAGATGTTGATTCGCAACCCGCTGGGCTCTAGGGGAGGGGCGGGGGCTCGGTTCTGCTCACTTCCTGTTGGGTCGGAGGAGGAGACCTGCCGGTACTTCTGGACCTGAGGGCACCGCAGCAGATCTGTGACCCAGTTAAACGGCCGGCTGCACACCTTCAAAGCCCCGCACGGCAGCTTAGGGCAGGGACATTAAGACTGGAGGAACTCCATGATGTGTGTGTGTGTGTGTGTGTGTGTGTGTGTTTGTGTGCGTACGCGTATGCATACAGCAGGCATTTAAGTGGGTGTGTGTTTGAGCACAAGTGTGCGTGTTTGAGAACACAGTGTGTGTGTGTGTGTGTGTGTGTGATCCGCTTTGATGAGTCTCGGCAGGAGCAGAGTTGCTTGGCCGAGGTATCCTGGTGTAGCCATGGCCGAGCAGCAGGTAAAAGTACCTTTAAAAGTACAAAGAACGCACGGAAAACACTGACCAAACCTTCATTTAGTCAGCCGACCAAAAGCCTCTGGCAACAGTACATGACCTAACTAGGCCAGCTAGTGTACATGGGAGGTGAAATACATGTTGGGCTTGTCTAAGTAGAACAAGACCAGCCAGAGGGTGACTGGCCTCCCGTTCTGGTTCCAAGGTGTTTGGCTTAAATCTCCCCTTCTCCTCCTCCCCTCAGGCTGGATGCGCTCCAGTGGTCGTCCGCAGGGGAGCTGCTCGCTGGGAATGCTGACTTCATCTGCTCTGATATTTTGACTTCAAATAACCCCCTCGACCCCGACCCAAACCCACCCGAAACCTCCCCATCCGTCCATGTCCCTGTCCGTGTCCGTCTGTCTGTCCGTCCATCCGCCTGCTCGCCTGCCTCCCCCCCCGCCCCGCCTCCCTCCTCCCTCCTCATAGAACTTGACCTGCCCCCCCCCCCCCTCCTCCCAACCCCCACCCTCATCTGGTATTTGGAGGCAAAACAGCCGTTGAGCTGAGAACGGCCGGGGGGGGCTTGTGATGTGGCAACATCTCCCAGAACACGACCGCGTGGCTCCCCGCAGAGAAAGCCGTGCCCACTGGACACGCCGCCGCAGCCGTCGTCAGGATATAGGAGGGGGGGGGGGGAGGGGGGGAGAGTCCGCCTTGATCTCCCACCAGAAAAAAAAACACTTTCATCTCCCCTTCCCCTTTTTCTCCATTCCTCCAGAATGAGACCCAGGTGCTTGTGAGGGAATGCGATATGCAGCGGGGGGGGGGAAGAGAGGGGGGGGAAGAGAGGGGGGGGGGGTGGTGGAGGTGGGCGCGTTCGAGATGCGCGCGGTTACCAAGAACTACGTTCAAGAACGGCGCGCGCTCTTACCGTGTTGCAACAGCCATGAGCTCATGGGGCCCAAAGTGCAGATAAAGGTGAGGTGATTTCACCGAAGGTTAGCCTCCCCCCCCCCCGAGTGCAGGAAGTGGAAAGGAAAAACAAAGATTCAAATACAAACAGGCCCTGTTGTTCCCCTGATGCCCCCTCACACCAGTATCGGTCAGACTGTTGTCAGCACGCTGGAATGCTGCTTTACAGGCCTGTGTGAGAGAGGCAGGCAGGCAGACAGGCGGGGAGAAAAAAAAAATCGACAGGAAGGCAGACTAACAGGTAGGCCAACTTCTGCTGGTGAGGGAAAGAACTCCAGACTATGACACGCACGCGTGAAATCCAAGATGGCGCCTGGGAAGAATGCCAGCGCTTCCGAGAGCCCTCTCGCTTCCTTTCCTCGTCTCCTTTCCTTCGGCAGCTCCTGACGCAGGAACCGGTCCCCCCCACCCCCCCCCCCCCCTCGCGCAGCTTAGACACGCTCGAAGATCGGCTCGGGAGGCCGTCGGTTCTGCTGATCCGGTAACAGCCAATCATACGACACGCTTGACTGACCCGGGCTGGGAAGCCGGGGCTGGGCCACAGCTGGGACGTGTCTGCCCTCTGGTACAAGGGAGCTCCAGACCTGAGGTGGAACCCTGGATTAACATTGAGTCATTTAGCAGACGCTCTTATCCAGAGCGACTTACAGCAAGTACAGGGACATTCCCCCCTGAGGCAAGTAGGGTGGAGTGCCTTGCCCAAGGACGCAATGTCATGTAGGCACGACCGGAGTTCGAACCAGGAACCTCCTGATGACTAGCCTGACACCCTGGCCGCTCAGCCACCTGACTCCCACACCCCTCAACACATCCACATCCCCACCCTGCGCTGTGTTCCACACCCAGCAGTCACGGGACCCAGGACCTCCACCCGGACCTCTCCCCCACCACACCCTCACCCCGAAATCGACACACAGAGTCTGAAGAGAGGGGGGATGGGGGCTGCATGATTCCAGATCAGTGACCTCCCCCTTCCTTCAAGCTCATCCCCTATTAGTCTCTGTCTGTCTCTGTCTCTCTCTCTCTCTCTCTCTCTCTCTCTCTCTCTCTCTCTCTCTCTCTCTCTCCCTCCCTCTCTCTCTCATCTCTGCTAAATGACAGGCCTGTGGTGTAGCAGCTGGTGGGTGTGGAGGAGCCAGGCAAGCCTATCTGGTCCGCCCCCCCCGGATGAGCCCCAGCTTCAAACCGGAAACACGGCAGACCTGCCTCCGGATGAGCGGAGCATGATGGGGCATCAATCTGCCTCCATATGCACAGCCCAGCTGCTCGCAACATGGAACACACACGCACACACCCAAACACACACATACCACCTGCATGGATGGGCACACACATATACAGGCACGCATGCACACGCAACACATACTGTACACTCACACATACACACCCACAAAGACCAACAGACAGACACAAACCTGTGCCAAGCCCATAACCTTAATTTCCCCTGAAAAAGATGGATGGCAGTTGTTCATCATAAAAAAAAATCACCCAGATCAGAGAATGAAGGATTCAGACAGGAAGGGAGCACGTGATAGGGCAAGCTCTCGGCTCGGGCCCGAAGATACGAGACCCAAGCTTGAACTCCATCTGGTGCGTACAGCGAGTCCACAGAGAGGGCGAAGAGAGAACAGCGAGGCGTGTCTTTTATCTTTACGAGGTCGTGCGTTGTGGGGGGGGGGGGGGGGGGGCAGTGCCATCACCGCTATCTCCTCCCCTCACATGGGCCGCGCTGACGAGGAGGAGGGGGGAAGGAACAAATGCCACGCCTGCACGCCAACGCGCCCCGTCGGCCTTGACACAAGACCCGTCCCGCTATCCGTGTTTGAGTATCAGTTCACCCCCCCCCCCATCCCAGTGCCGTCCATCAAGTGACATAATGGGCCCCATTGTGGTGGACAGGGTGCCCTGCTTATCCACGCTGAGCTGTCTGTGCCACCCTGCTGTACGGACAGTGGGGCCGCTGTGAGGGCTGGCGCACTCGCCTGCCTGGTACCATCTGCCCTGTGGGGCCGCATTGTTACAACGAGCGCAGGAACATCGTCCTCCCTGCTCGTCCCTCCCTCCTCTTCCCTCCCTCCTCTTCCCTCCCTCCTCTTCCTCCCTCCTCTTCCCTCCCTCCTCTTCCTCCCTCCTCTTCCTCACTCCCTCCTCGTCCTCCCTCCTCTTCCTCCATCCCTCCTCTTCCCTCCCTCCTCTTCCTCCATCCCTCCTCGTCCTCCCTTCTCGTCCCTCCCTCCTCGTCCTCCCTCCTCTTCCTCCATCCCTCCTCGTCCTCCCTCCTCTTCCCTCCCTCCTCGTCCTCCCTCCTCTTCGTCCCTCCCTCCTCGTCCTCCCTCCTCTTCCTCCCTCCCTCCTCTTCCTCCCTGCTCCCCTGACAGGGATTCTTTATTGTCACTTCGCTCCCTCTCGCCATGTGTTAGACTGATAACGCTAATAAAACCGAGCGTGAACACTGGCGTGTCCTCGCCGACCTCCCCCCCAGCCCCCCCACTCCTCCCTCCCACGCATATGTCCGTGAGGCAGGGACGTATCCAGGCATGGGGCTGTCGTAGGGGGGGGGAGGGCGGGCGGAGGGCTGGACGGACGCCTGCGTGTCCGGGACATGCCCGCGGTTGGCAGCCTGGTGTTCAGCCACGTCTCTTTAATATCATGTCATTATCTCCTCTCCGAAGCAATTAATCCTCCTTCTTGCTGGGAGGTGCGGAGTGACTCCTGCGGGTGCTGCCTCCTGCCCCCGCCGCCCTCTCCTCTCAGCTCCACACACACACACACACCCAGAGGGGAAACAGCACAGTCTATTGAGCTGTATTACTGTCACTGTCACCATTAACAAGACCGTCCACACAGGTGACCAGGGTCTGCCTGTCTGCCAGTCTGCATGGACATGATGGATTTATAGCCTGCCTGCCTCTCTGCCTGCCTCTCTGCCTGCCTCTCTGCCTGCCTCTCTGCCTGCCTCTCTGCCTGCCTCTCTGCCTGCCTCTCTGCCTGCCTCTCTGCCTGCCTCTCTGCCTGCCTCTCTGGCTGCCTGCCTGCCTCTCTGCCTGCCTGCCTCTCTGCCTGCCTGCCTCTCTGCCTGCCTGCCTCTCTGCCTTCCTGCCTCTCTGCCTCCCTGTCATAACAAGGAGTGGTCTGCCTTGCGGTGAGACGGAGTCTGCTCAGCCTCATAAAGAACTTGGATTAGAAGAACCACAAGCTGGAGGCCATCAGTGTTTACTGGGTGTGACACGGCAGTAACCCAGTTTGAATCAAAGCAGCAGTTTAAACAGCTGTTAGGGCTGGCTTTGACTCTGCAAAAGCCTGACGAAACATCCCAAAATATCTCGGTTCTCTGGGGGAACACATGCGGCGCCCACTGCCGCTGCGCCCACCGGCCTGGGTGTTTCTTAACGTGCGCGTGTGTTTCTTTAAGGGTGTGCTTCCCTAGTGCAGATTCAGCTTGATGGTGTGTGTGTGTGTGGGTGTGTTTGTGCGTGCGCGTGCACGATCCTGTTTGTGAGTTCCCAACTTAGCACAGAGTCTGCAGCAGTCTCTCAGCTTGCTAATTAGACCGATCAGTTGCCTGGCTTCACGTATGGAGCGCTGGAAGACATGAATAATGCATTTAACAGCATGCTCATTTGGCTATTTTCTTTGTGTGGTTTTCTTAGGGGGGAAGGGGGGGGGGGGGGGGGGGGGGGAAGGGGGGGGGGGGGGATGACACGAAACCTCAACCAAAACGTTTCTCTGAAAATATCCCCGCGTCAGAGACGGCCCGCCATTGAGATGGTAATGCGCCCGCTGACGGAGCAGGCACACACACACACACACACACACACACACCCCCTAAGCTGCTGGAGATGCCTGGGCAGATGAACACTGGCGGGGCCATACACTCCTCCTGATTGGTCGAGTCAGGCTGTACATGTGCGAGCGCGAGTGGTTCGTTAATACTCCAGACACACACGTCCGCAAGCAGTCTAATGAATAACTTGGCACCGGG
>CM059290.1:12402500-12405000 GCA_030340665.1 Neosalanx taihuensis | reverse complement strand
AGGATGTGGACTGGCTGCTGCTGCTGGGTAGGGTGTGAACAAGCAGGTAATGTCAAACACCGGCCCCCAAACTCCCACACAGGCGTAACATGACACTGCAAACATGCTGCTATCTAGTCATCTCCCTGACGGTGTGTCATCACATTGTTGAGGACCATAGGGGTCTTCCCTTCCTCCCAGCTCCGGTCTGTCCTGGACAGGAGGGGTGGACGTCATCCGTGCCACCCTCTGGCGTCAGTCTACGATGCGCTGAAGGACCCACTGTTCTGTTGTGTGTTTGGTGTACACATTAACCTGTGTGGGAGCGTGTGTGCATGCCTGCCTCTCTGACTCCCTGCCTCTCTGCCTCTCTGACTCTCTGCCTCCTTCTCTCTGACTCCCTGCCCCTCTTTGTTGAGACACCACTGTTATTTCCTACCGAACATGCCTCATCCCGTTCCCTGCCTCTGCTCCCTCCCCCCACCTGACTCTCAACAGGGACTAGGCCAGATTTACGGCGTGGCCGGGCCGCTGTCAAACCTCAGCTCTCCCACGCCTTGGTGACGCACGGACGAATAACGATCATCCCTCTCTCCCAGCGGAGGGAGGGCTGGAAGATGGAGGGACGGGGAGGTGGAGAGTTAGAGGGTGGAGGGTGGGTGGAGCGGTGGAGGGGGTGGCTGGGTCGGGTGGGGGGCAGATTTACGGTGTGGTTCCTCGCATCTCAGCATACCTAACAGGAACGCGGCCGTATATCTGTCTCGGGTGGGCCTCCCGCCCCGGGAAAATCTCCCTTTCACTCCCCCTGACTCCACCTCAGCACTATGGATCAACCTCCCTCTCCCTCTCCCTCTCCCTCTCCCTCTCCCTCTCCCTCTCCCTCTCCCTCTCCCTCTCCCTCTCTCTCTCTCTCTCTCTCTCTCTCTCTCACACACACACACACACACACACACACACACACAGTTACGCTGTCCAGGCTATTTAGATTTGTCATCAGAGAGATAAGTCCACCCCTGGGAACACTAGTGACAGTGGAGGGAGGGAGGGACAGAAAGACAGCACAAACACCAAGCAGGGTGATTTTGGAGAAAGGAAGGGAAGGCAGGGAGGAGGGGGAGGAGGAGGAATTCAAAACACCAGGTGTTCCTGTCCACTCTCCAGGCCAGCCAGGCCACAGTGGGCTCCAGGGCAGAAGGGGTGGGGGTGGGGTGGGGGGTCTGGAAGAGGATGTGGACTGGCTGCTGCTGCTGGGTAGGGTGTGAACAAGCAGGTAATGTCAAACACCGGCCCCCCAAACTCCCACACAGGCGTAACATGACACTGCAACATGCTGCTATCTAGTCATCTCCCTGACGGTGTGTCATCACATTGTTGAGGACCATAGGGGTCTTCCCTTCCTCCCAGCTCCGGTCTGTCCTGGACAGGAGGGGGTGGACGTCATCCGTGCCACCCTCTGGCGTCAGTCTACGATGCGCTGAAGGACCCACTGTTCTGTTGTGTGTTTGGTGTACACATTAACCTGTGTGGGAGCGTGTGTGCATGCCTGCCTCTCTGCCTCCCTGCCTCTCTGCCTCCCTCTCTCTGACTCTCTGACTCCCTGCCTCTCTGACTCCCTGCCTCTCTGACTCCCTGCCTCTCTGACTCCCTGCCTCTCTGACTCCCTGCCTCTCTGACTCCCTGCCTCTCTGACTCCCTGCCTCTCTGACTCCCTGCCTCTCTGAATCCCTGCCTCTATGACTCCCTGCCTCTCTGACTCCCTGGCTCTCTGACTCCCTGGCTCTCTGCCTCCCTGCCTCTCTGCCTCCCGGCCTCTCTGACTCTCTGCCTCCCTGCCTCTCTGCCTCCCTGCCTCTCTGACTCCCTGCCTCCCAGACTCCCCTGCCTCTCTGACTCCCTGCCTCTCTGCCTCCCTGCCTCTCTGCCTCCCTGCCTCTCTGCCTCCCTGCCTCTCTGACTCTCTGCCTCTCTGCCTCCCTGCCTCTCTGCCTCCCTGCCTCCCAGACTCCCCTGCCTCTCTGACTCCCTGCCTCTCTGCCTCCCTGCCTCTCTGCCTCTCTGCCTCCCTGCCTCTCTGACTCCCTCTCTCTGACTCCCTGCCTCTCTGACTCCCTGCCTCTCTGCCTCCCTGCCTCTCTGCCTCCCTCTCTCTGACTCCCTGCCTCTCTGACTCCCTCTCTCTGACTCCCTCTGACTCCCTGCCTCTCTGACTCCCTGCCTCTCTGCCTCTCTGACTCTCTGCCTCCCTCTCTCTGACTCCCTGCCCTTCTTTGTTGAGACACCACTGTTATTTCCTACCGAACATGCCTCATCCCGTTCCCTGCCTCTGCTCCCTCCCCCCACCTGACTCTCAACAGGGACTCCCTCGTGCACGTTGCCACGGTCACAAGGCTCAGGCTGCAGTGAGAGGGGAGGAGGAGGAGATTCCACGTTCACAAAGGCCTACCTGCGACCACGGCAACCGTAGCCTTCGGCAAAGCTTCCCACCCCAACGGGTTTGCGAGAAAGAGGTTGGCGCGTGCTC
>CM059290.1:12290000-12400000 GCA_030340665.1 Neosalanx taihuensis | reverse complement strand
TGAGGAAACGTCGTCCTTCCCCTTCAGGGTTTTCTCTGTCCGGTAAATCCTTCCAGCTGTTTGTTCTCCCTGAACCAGGACTGAGGACACTGAGGAAGTAAAGAAGTCTGGTCGAGCTAAAGTCCACGGTAGTGTGCGTCAAGCAAGCTGTCGGCAGCAGAAAAGGAGCGCTCGCTCGCTCAGTCGCTCCTCTACTGTCCCATCTCTCTCTCTCTCTCTCTCTCTCTCTCTCTCTCTCTCTGTGTTACTCGATCTGTCTCTCTATCTCTGTCACTCGGTCTCTCTCTCTCTGTCGGTCTCTCTCTCTCTCGCTGTATTTCCTTCGCTGGATGTCTCAGGAATGCCGCTCTCCTGGGTGTCCTCCCCACAGCCAAGATCTAACAGCCTGCTGAAGTCTCTCTCTGCCCCTCCTCCTCCCCTCCTCCCCCCTCCCCCCCTCCAGCACAGAAACACACCCTCCCCAGTCACTCCCTCTCCCTCGCGCTCTGCCAAAAACACACTCTGCTGACAGAGCAGGCCCCTCCCCCTCTCCAGGTAGCGGGGGCGGAGTAACCCCCCCCCCCCCCCCAACCCCCCGCACCTCCTCCTCCTCACCCCCCCCCCCCCCCCATACCGCTTCTCTATTACCCAGTAATGTAATACAGTACAGAACCGGTGTGCGGCTGCTGTTTTTCTAATCTCGGGGAAGGGAAGGAGCCTGTGTCTGTGTGTGTGGAAGCAGGTGCTAACACATTATGAAGTATTCAGCAGACCATATGACTTAGGTAGTTTCAGTGGGTGAGGAAAGGTGGCAGGCACGATACGGGGGGGGGGGGGGGGGGGGGGGGGGGGGGGATGTTACTGCGATCAGTTCATCGGTGTGTGTGTTGCGTGCCTGCGTGTGTTTGTTGCGTGCAAAGGGTGTGTTTGTATAACCCGAGGCAGCCAACTTCCTCCCTCTGCCCCGCAGTCACATGAACAGCTGATCATGCAAAGAACCCTCTCAGGTGATTCGCTCTTCCTCCTTCCTGAAATGAGGTCATATTCCCACCAAACCTGAGGTGCGTGCGCACGCGTGCGCGTGTGTGTGTTTGCATAGCAAACCTGTCCCAGAGGAAAGGTAAACCTGACCATTCCTGAACGACAAGGACTCCCGTCTTCTGTCCTGCCTGTCCTGTCCAGGGGCGTCCCTGTCTTCTGTCCTGCCTGTCCTGTCCAGGGGCGTCCCTGTCTTCTGTCCTGCCTGTCCTGTCCAGGGGCGTCCCTGTCTTCTGTCCTGCCTGTCCTGTCCAGGGGTGTCCCTGTCTTCTGTCCTGTCCAGGGGTGTCCCTGTCTTCTGTCCTGTCCAGGGGTGTCCCTGTCTTCTGTCCTGTCTGTCCTGTCCAGGGGTGTCCCTGTCTTCTGTCCTATCCAGGGGTGTCCCTGTCTTCTGTCCTGCCTGTCCTGTCCAGGGGTGTCCCTGTCTTCTGTCCTGTCCAGGGGTGTCCCTGTCTTCTGTCCTGTCTGTCCTGTCCAGGGGTGTCCCTGTCTTCTGTCCTATCTAGGGGTGTCCCTGTCTTCTGTCCTGCCTGTCCTGTCCAGGGGTGTCCCTGTCTTCTGTCCTGTCCAGGGGTGTCCCTGTCTTCTGTCCTGCCTGTCCTGTCCAGGGGTGTCCCTGTCTTCTGTCCTGTCCAGGGGTGTCCCTGTCTTCTGTCCTGTCCAGGGGTGTCCCTGTCTTCTGCGTGTCCTGTCCAGTGGTGTCCGTGTCTTCTGTCCTGTCCTGTCGTCCGTCCCGCAGGCCTGTGGCTGGGACGCTCCTCCAGGCTTCCATCGCACCACAGTGGGAAGGCTGAGGCCTGTTTTCCATTAGCACCTACGCCCTCCCTTCCCCTCTCTCTCCCCCACTCTCTCTCTCTCTCTCTCTCGCTCGCTCTGCATCTCTTATCTCTGACACTCATTGTCCCCCCACCACCACCACCGCCCCACCCCATCACCCTACCCCCCCACACTCCCCCTCCCTTTCCCCCCGCCTCCCCCTCCCCTCCCCCCTCCAGAGAGCACAGGAGGGAGGGGCCCTGATACTCTGACTCTATACGCTCTGACAGGATGTTCCTCTCTTCTCCTCTCTCTGGGTTCTGTCCGGTATCTATCTGTCAGCTGGTATCACCAGGCCTGGTCACCAGGTCCTCGTTAGCCTGACAGCCTGTATCTGACCCCTGCCCCCCTGCCCCCCTGCTATGCCACAGAGCGAGCCACTGATAGGATGATGAAACTGTTGCTGTTTTTTTGTGGCGGCGTGCGGTTTTGGCAAGCTAGCTAAACACACAGCCTTGAAAGGAGGTAAATAATAGCCAACATGAACAGCATTCATCAGATGATTGGATACGGCCCAGGATGTGGAAATGTTTAAGGTTCCGGTGTGTCTGATGTTCTGCGAGCGGCTGTCCGGCCGTCTCGGTGAGGTCAGGCAGAAAATGGCCCGGCTTGGTGAATTCTAACAGCTCCAGAGTGAACTTGACCTGCCCTGAGGAAGGGTCACCAAGCAATACCTTCAAGACATCTCTTACGGTATTTTGCATCACTCGCTCACAAAAACACACACAAACACCCCCGGCTGGAAGCAAAGTACAGGTCTGAAGGATACCAACACGGTTCAAAGTGAGAAAAGCAGAAGGCGGCAAAGAGAGAAGTGAGGTTATAAAAGCACACCAGCCGGGGGAAGAGAAGTCATTGAATTTGAACTGCCTCATCCACGCCTGCACCCTGTGCCGTGGTTGGTCTGCGTGTTTGGGGGGGGGAGGGAAGGGGTCAGGTGAGGCTGGGGGAGTGGGAGGGAGGGCGGGGGGTCTCGGAGCCCTGGGGCTGTCTTGTGATGTGGGGATTAGTGTGAGAAGGCTTGGAGATTTTACAGACAGCTTCCAGGCATTCCTGAGGGAGCCTCCTCCCTCTACACAGCCACCCCCCTCCCCCTCCCCCCCCCACCCCACCACCCGCACATCCCTCCCTCTCACCTCTTTCCTCCTCCTCCCCCTCAACCCCTCCTCTGTGCAAAAATCCAGCCGAGTTGGAAAGCGAAGAAAGCGAGCAGAAATCCGCAAAAGTACTTCTTAACCCGCTCGAACACATCGCCCTCCCTCGGTTACCGTAAATTCTGGATCCCACAACAAAGGGGAAGTTCCCCCAAACCCTTGATAAGCCTATGAATGCACCTTCAGACAAGACTTCCCCCTGACTTACCTCAGCCAGTAAATCAGAGCACAGCAGACCAGGGCAGAACACAGGAGCACAATAGAGGCCGGGTGGGGAAAAAAAGGAAATGGTACGAAACCGCGCAGCTCCCCACAGGGAAGAGTGTTCCGGCTCTTTCTCAGGAGGGTCTGCGGAGGGGCCAGAGGAATGAGGGAGTGTGAGGGGAGGCGCGATGCGTGCGCACGGTCTCTTTGTCGGCTATTATGCGTCAGGTCTGAATGGGCGCCGAGTTAGCTCGGCCCCTCCCCCTCCCCTCCCTACCCCCCACCCCCCGCTGGATTTAGACCTCCTTGTCCTCCTCCTCCCCCGCCTCTCCTCTTCCTCCCTCCTCCTTTAGTCATGCCTTCCCACCCCCCACCACCCCCCCCCCCCGCCACCCCCCCTCAACAGGTGCAAGCAGGACACGAGAGGTGGAGGGGTCAGGCTGAGTTCGATCACCGCGACTCCACCAGGGGCACGGTGCGTTCGGAACGTCCCCCCGCCCCCGCCCCCCCCCCCCCCCCCCCCCCCTACATCCGTGGTCCCGCTTGGTAAGGCAAGGTAGTCAATATGCTTTGTTTATCCCCAACAGACCTAAGTACAACACGCCCGTGTCATTATGGTCGGGGGACGGCTATTCTTAGGGTGTCATTACGACGAGCCGGGTGGCTTTCGCTGAAGTAATTGCAAGGTTCGCTCTCGGATATAGCTTATCCAACCCCTCGTACGAAACAAAGACTTGTGTTTTGCCGGGAGCTTCCAGAGAACCGTCCGCTGAGTTTGGAAATCCTCCACGTGGGAGAAACTGTTTTGGGGTGGAGATGGGGATGGGGATGGGGGGGAGGGGGTTCTTCCATATCCACCTCTTTCAACAACAGCCCATTGTCCTCTGGTTTGCGGCGGAGGGTCAGTGAAGTTGCCGGGATAGGAGGGACAGTGAAGGTATGTGAGGGTGGGGACAAGTAAGGGGAGAGGACGGGATGGGGCTCAGGATTGGTTCCAGGAGGCCTCACCATTCTTAGCACACTCCTCCTCTTCTGTCTGTCCATCGTTCTCTCGCTTTCTCTCCTCAGAACCGGTCCAGACCGGCTCACCCTTGGCCCTCAGCTAACAGCTCCATCCAGCCAGAACTCAGCCGGACAGTTCAAGTCTGGCACCCGCAGTACCCCCAACGCACCCCCATTTTAGGAGGCGTGCAAATTCGAATGTCGTTTCCATAAACTGGCGGCGATGCCCCTTGTTCTGTGGAGAGGAGTGGCTGCCACACTGCTGGTCTATTCCAGACTGGACTGGTTTGGGTTCATCTCTCTCTCTCTCTCTCTCTCTCTCTCTCTCTCTCTCTCTCTCTCTCTCTCTCTCCCCCCTCAGTAGAGCCCCCTCAGTAGAGCACAAAGCCAGGCAGTTAAGTAAACAACACGCTCATATTCAGTCACTGACCCCAAGCCTACTGGGGTCCTGGGGGGAAGGGGGGTGGGCAGGGGGACAAAGGGGTAAAGGTGGGGCCTGGGCTAAGAAGGGTGTACCTCACACATGGGGCTACCTTTTGGCTGACACGTCCAGATCGAAAGAGAGGGAATGGAAAATGATGGGTTCTGCAGAGATGGGCGGGAAGACCGGTGGTCGGTCTGATAGAGAGAGAGACAGTGTGACAGAGATGCACTGAAACTACACAGAATGGCTGGCCTGACAGACAGGCAGATAGGCAGGCAGACAGACAGACAGGCATGCAGACAGGCAGAGAGACAGGCAGACAGACAGGCAGACAGACAGGCAGACAGACAGGCAGACAGGCAGACAGACAAAGAGACAGACAGGCAGAGAGACAGGCAGACAAACAAACAGACAGACAGACAGGCAGACAGACAGGCAGACAGAGAGACAGACAGACAGACAGACAGACAGGCAGACAGACAGACAGGAAGAGAGACAGACAGGCAGACAGACAGACAGGCAGAGAAACAGACAGGCAGACAGGCAGACAGACAGGCATGGCTCGCCAGCCACAGAAACCGAGACGAGCTCCTGTGTGTTGTTATTGATCTGTTTTCACTGTAGCCACCACAATAGGTGGAGCTGGCCAAGCAGGAAGCGCAGGTCGCAGGGAAATAAGCAGTCAGGTGGTTCAAGGTCAGAGGTCATGGATAAACAAAGGAGAAATAAGCCCACACACACAGAGAGAGAGAGAGAGAGAGAGAGAGAGAGAGAGAGAGAGAGAGAGAGAGAGAGAGGCCACTGTCAGGCACAGGCACCCTGTGTGATGTATTGAGTGTTGCCTGGTGTCTGTGAGTGTGTCTACCGGTGGTGGTCCTGTGGTCTCCACCAAGTCTGGTGAGGGGACTGTCCAAACACCCCCCCCCCACACACACACACACACACAAACAACCCCCCCAGGATATAACTCTGCTCTTCTCCTCAAGTGAAGCACTCTGCTCTGCTGGATCAAAGGACAGCTCTGCCTGTTGCTGGGCTGGACTGTACAGGGTTGGGGTGGGGGCCACTTAGTGCTCCAGCAAGCCACCCCCGCACACACACACACACTACGCCCCACCAACCGCACATCCGCCTGCTGGGGAAACATAACACAGGGGGTATTGTTCCCAGGGCCCTCTCCCAACCCTGCAGGGTGGGGCTGGCTCTCTTCCCAGCCCCACCTGGGGGCAGAAGCAGCACCAAACACACCTGGGTCTCGTCCCCATGGAGACCATGCAGACGGGAAGGATCGCTGGTGTGTGTGTTTGCCTGAGCGTGAATACATGACTCTGTGTGTGTGTGTGTGTGTGTGTGTGTGTGTGTGTGTGTGTGTGGGTGGGTGGGTGGAGGTGGATAGGCTCTGCATTCCTAATTAATGAGGGGGTGACAGGGGGTGGTCTGACTCTGACACACACTCCCTCTCCCCCTCCCCCCCCCCCCCCCCACACACACACACGGACCGCTCTTTTGCATAGCACAGCGGGCCAGGAATGCCAGGATTGTGAGGTCAGCAGGGGTGACATCATAGCGTGCCCCAGCAGGAACAACACCGTCCCAGCCGGTTTCCTCTTGATGGCATCAGCCCGACACTTCATATCTCTGGATGGAGGACAGACGTTAACCAGCCCTGCTTCCTGAGGGGCGGGGGGATTTCCACTAGTTCCCGTCTGGCACGGACACCCGGAACCCTCCACCGCCTTCAGTCAACAGCCTGATCTTGTCACAGATGCTGGGGCCTGTTGCTGATGGCAGCCGTGGGTCAGGGGGGCAGCATTAGTCGAGCCAAAACACGACTGACTTGCTGTCTGTTCCTGTCGGACAGACAACCGACTTGCTGTCTGTTCCTGTCGGACAGACAACGACTTGCTGTCTGTTCCTGTCGGACAGACAACCGACTTGCTGTCTGTTCCTGTCGGACAGACAACCGACTTGCTGTCTGTTCCTGTCGGACAGACAACGACTTGCTGTCTGTTCCTGTCGGACAGACAACCGACTTGCTGTCTGTTCCTGTCGGACAGACAACCGACTTGCTGTCTGTTCCTGTGAGACAGACAACCGACTTGCTGTCTGTTCCTGTCGGACAGACAACGACTTGCTGTCTGTTCCTGTCGGACAGACAACCGACTTGCTGTCTGTTCCTGTCGGACAGACAACCGACTTGCTGTCTGTTCCTGTCGGACAGACAACGACTTGCTGTCTGTTCCTGTCGGACAGACAACCGACTTGCTGACTGTTCCTGTCGGACAGACAACCGACTTGCTGTCTGTTCCTGTCGGACAGACAACCGACTTGCTGTCTGTTCCTGTCGGACAGACAACGACTTGCTGTCTGTTCCTGTCGGACAGACAACCGACTTGCTGACTGTTCCTGTCGGACAGACAACCGACTTGCTGTCTGTTCCTGTCGGACAGACAACCGACTTGCTGTCTGTTCCTGTCGGACAGACAACCGACTTGCTGTCTGTTCCTGTGAGACAGACAACCGACTTGCTGTCTGTTCCTGTCGGACAGACAACCGACTTGCTGTGTGTTCCTGTCGGACAGACAACCGACTTGCTGTCTGTTCCTGTCGGACAGACAACCGACTTGCTGTCTGTTCCTGTCGGACAGACAACAACTTGCTGTCTGTTCCTGTCGGACAGACAACCGACTTGCTGACTGTTCCTGTCGGACAGACAACCGACTTGCTGTCTGTTCCTGTCGGACAGACAACCGACTTGCTGTCTGTTCCTGTCGGACAGACAACCGACTTGCTGTCTGTTCCTGTGAGACAGACAACCGACTTGCTGTCTGTTCCTGTCGGACAGACAACCGACTTGCTGTGTGTTCCTGTCGGACAGACAACCGACTTGCTGTCTGTTCCTGTGAGACAGAGGACGTCAGCAGAGGACAACAGAGATGGAGAGGACGCTGGTCACATCTCTGTAAGGGAACGAGTGGACAGGAAACAGTGTATGCCAGTGTGTGTGTGTGTGTGTGTGTGTGTGTGTGTGTGTGTGTGTGTGTGTGTGTGTGTGTGTGTGTGTTTGTGTGCATGCGCATGTATGTGTGTGTGTCTGCGCACGCATGTGCAAGTATGTGTGCTTATGTGAGTGTATGTGTGTGTGTGTGTGTGTGTGTGTGTGTGTGTGTGTGTGTGTGTGTGTGTGTGTGTGGAAGGTGGCCCATCAGACAAGTGTTCACCTGAAGGGGGGACCTGATCGTCTCTGGGTGCTGCCATGGTAACCAAACACAGACGGAGCCACCTGGTTGGTGGAAGCTGAGTGCTGCAGTTGAGAGAGCCCCACTTAAAGATGCTTGTCACGCATTAAAAAATCCCACTAAGTGGCATAATCCACAAACGCAACCTAAATGGAGGTGCCGGCCATGATGACGCAGAGGGAACCAATACAACATAGCTGATTCTAGAACAAGGGAAGATTCCAGTGTCTTCTGGAACTATTCATAGGAACAATATGAAAAGTTTGAATAATCAGGCCTGTCATTTCTAAATCTGCTTCAACATGTTACCATGGAGATTTCCTTAATTAAATAGTAGAGTTTGCATCCAGGAGTCCATGCAAATAGTAAGAAACAGCGGCCAAGGAATCATGATACTGTTCGGTATAGGAATTGAACGGTCTATTACCACTCATTTTAACAACAGTCAAAAACACAAACACAAGACAAACGGCGAAAGCCCAGCAGCAAACAGCAGTTTTCACACTCACCTCCTGTTGAATCTAACCGTCTGTGGCCCTGATGAACAAGGAGAAAGAAAACAGCCCTGTCACCGTGTGTGTGTGTGTGTGTGTGTGTGTGTGTGTGTGTGTGTGTGTGTGTGTGTGCTCGTCTGCTACCTGATCCACTGGAGTGTAGGAGAGAGAGAGAGAGAGAGAGAGAGAGAGAGAGAGAGAGAGACCCACACACACACTCACTCACTCACTCACTCACTCACTGAGCGCAGCATAGAGGGGAGGGGGCAGAGAGAAAGAGAAAAGTGAAGTGGTGCCGCCATTCTCCGTCGCCCTGGAGACCAACGCTCTTTCAAAGAAAATCGGCCAATGACAAACACCGGCAATTGTGTTGAGACAAAAAAGTCACATGATTGCAGAACTGCAGTTCCCTCGGCACAAAGAAAGAGAGGGAGGGAGAAAGAGAGCAAGACAGAGCAACAAAAAGAAAGAAAGCGCTGGTTAAATATAGAGAGAGATATCTCAAGATAAAGACTGAGTAAAACGAAAAGCGGGAAGGAGAAGTGGAGAGGTTGTGATGGAGGGGTGAGGACGTACCAGACCCTTTTCTGTCCCTGTCCTTCCCTCGGGCTAGATCAAGACTCGGGGGGGGGGGGGGGGGGGGCCTTTGACCTCCCAACCCTCTAACCCCCTATCCCGCCCCCCCCCCACCCCCCCACCCCCCCCCCACCTCCAACCACCCCCCTCCAAATCCCACCGACTGAGAGGAACTATGCTGTCCAGCCATGTGACTCTGCTCTGTCCCACACTCACCAACAGCTGAACTTCCACAAAGCAGAAGTCTGCAGCGGCCCACGGGTCTCACCTTGTTCCCTGGTGTCAATCCAAACTCTGGAGGGTGTGTGTGGAGGGTGCAGGCTGGTCAGAACCAGGAAAAGCAGTCAGGCATGATCCGTCTACACTCCTTAGATCTATTCTGACTGGTAACGTTGAGGACAGGTTTCAGGGTCTGGGAACTGACTAGCTAGTGACAGATTTTCATCACCAAACAGTGTTCTCATCTGAAGCAGACAACACTGCTGTATCTAACTATCTTGGTCAGCTGACACAGCAGACATTTAATCAAATAAATCCATGCTCTAAGTAACCCAGAGCCTGTGATCACCAGGACCGCACAATGAGGTATTGTGTCCGAGCACGCTCTGTCAATATTTCGTTGAAAAACGAAAAATTGATTTACAGGTCTGACACAATTCAAACTCAATGAAGCCATTACTATTCATGAGTGCCTGAGTTTAGGCAACAAAAAAACAACAAGAAAAGACGTTGATCCCGTGCCAGGAGGAAGCACCTTACTGACAATGATCAAACCCGACTGGCAGCAGCCTCATCGGGGTCATGTTATTGCAGGGTAGGCCTATACATGCTGTGGATGTGTGCGTCCGTGCGTTTGTCTATGGGAGCAGGAATTAATTAGAAAAGACAGAAAAAGGAAGAGAGAGAGAGAGAGAGAGAGAGAGAGAGAGAGAGAGAGAGAGAGAGAGAGAGAGAGAGAGAGAATGGAGAATAGAGACAGAGCGCAATCTCCAGCTGGCGCACAACAAATATTTCTATTCAGTTTGACCACCGAAGTTCACCGATATCTGGCAGCCTAAGAAGACACGCCACCTTCTGATAATCAGTATCCCACAGCGCATTGTTTTGATTACCACCTGTTGTAGGGGTTTCAAATGATGTGGCTTGCCAAGCCAGGTTTAAAATCATGCCAATTCAAAGAATTCAACCGCAATCAAGCAAGATCTAAATATCCTAGTCATTCAGGCAGACACTTTAAAGTTGATCGAGGTTTAAATGAGCCGGTGGATCCCCCAGCCAGCCAGCCGGGTGCTGAGCCCCACAGTGAGCAGTGCAGTGCGGGGTGACTTACCAAGTCTGACCGCTCCTGCAGAACTTGAGCGCCAGCTGGTGAAAGACCCAGCGGTGAAATCGGGTTGCAAAAGTGAGATGATGTTAGACCTCGACGTCGGGATACCTGAAAAGCATCGGTGTCCTTGCATTCAGCAACTTGTGACCTGCCTGTACCGACTGCACGATACGGTGGGATCTCCTCCTCCCGGTCCCATTCAGTCTCAACACAGCGCTGATTGACTGATCTTAAAGGGATAGTAGTGTTGTGGGAGTTTCGCCGACGGTTAACTAACGGCAGGCTCCCTTATTGGTCCTGATGTTGACACTTTCTTCAATAAAAGCCAGATTAATAAAATAAAAGTAGACCAGTTAGAGCTTTGACCTACGGCGATGCGAGACAATTAGTCCAACGCAGTCATTTCCAGCCTGTAATGAGCAGCTATTTGATGCCCAGTTGTTTTTAATCCGTTAAATATTTAAATGCTCTTTTAAATATCCCTGCTCTTTTAAATATCCCTCCTCTTTTAAAGATCCCTGTTTTTTTTAAAGATCCCTGTTTTTTTCCTATCTACGCCTACTCTGCGCCGTCGCTCATGGCAACCGTAAACAATGACCTGGAAAAAAACATCCCTCATGAAAACATTGAATTCCTTGTAGTTTTTTTTCTTCTTCACGTTGTTCTCCCTAAAATTCGACCGTGTTTGCACCATTTGCATAGCCAATGCATACATATTTGATCAATCGCCGAGTTTTCAACAAGACTGTCTGCTTCTAAGCACTTCTAAGCTCCTGGGCTGGCAGACTGGGTTGCAAGGCAAATCCCTTGTGGTGTGCTGTGCATCTCTATCTGTCAGATCTCCTCCAACTCCTTTACTTCTGAGAGTTGAATACCCCCTAAGGAACAGAATGTTCCCCAATGATGGATTGTGCAGTCAGAGTCCTTCCTTACCCAAGCCTTATGATGGGCCTGTGTAGACTGGATCTCCACCACAACCTGCTAAAATGTAGATCCACATGGTTTTAAAGATACTGTCGCCTAAGTCTGCTAAGATTTAACAGATTCCCCTCAAAATTATCAGTAAATCGTGCATCTTGCTGACAAGGCTCAGTGTGATCTGGTTTTTGATCTTGTTAGGGGTTGTGGGATGTGGTTGCTGCTGAGTCAAATCACTTTCTCCTGCATGGCTTCTCCTTTAATGGTGGCTACTGAGGGCTGGAACTGGTATGATCTTCTGATCTAAATCTCTGTCTCTCAATTCCAGAGAACTGTTTCAACAGCATTAGTCATTGGTCTCTCCCAGTTTCCTCTGAATTGTTACCATTGGCCCTGAGCCACTGTCAAGTGGTTTCAACTGAAGCAAACTTGCGTATAAAATTCACCTTTTCTAAAATTCCTATGTATCTCTTGGGAAATTATGCCACAAGATTAGGCGGAAATATGAATTGGCTTTTTAATTAGATGGTAGCCTGTTTTTAATTATCTATGTATTTTTTTTCTTACCCCATAAATAATAAATACACTGATGGGCAACTTTCAATTTCCATGCATCTTGGGGTGTGATAATGAGAAAAGCTCAACTCCTACGGTGTGTTAGGAGAACTTTTGTAGGTACTACTTCAGTCACGTTACAGGAATGCGTGTGTGATTTACTTGGCATACATTTCTGTGCTGGATCCAAGAGGAGAGAATCTACCTTAATAAAACACAAGATCCCAGATTTGACAGTTTCCCAGATAAGGTCTTCCTCACTGACTATCTGACTCCAGTGAACTGTCCACAGACAGATGCTTGGCCCAGCAGCAGGGGATCTACTGCAGGTCTGACTGCAGGTGGGTGATGGAAGCATTGCACAGCCATAGCACTCATCAGATTATTCAGGCAACTCAAACCAACAGGCTCCTCATGTTATGTCAGAACATTCCAGAACTCCCATATCATCAGGCATACACAAGACCTGGTATTTGCAGTTGTATGTTCCTGGTTAGTAGCTGAATAAAAAGGAGCAGATGTGGAATGCGCTGGAATTCATGCCTGTCCACCCATGTTATGTATACATGTGTTTCCTTGAAGCAACTGTACACAGCAACAAAACCGTCCAGAAAGGAAAACTGTCCAATGGAGAAAAAAAGGTTGATTGAAGCAGTACAGTAACACTGGTTCCTGTATGGTCTG
Organism: Neosalanx taihuensis; assembly: GCA_030340665.1. Taxonomy (NCBI): domain Eukaryota; kingdom Metazoa; phylum Chordata; class Actinopteri; order Osmeriformes; family Salangidae; genus Neosalanx; species Neosalanx taihuensis. The sequence goes on along the minus strand of CM059290.1, from coordinate 12,387,590 downwards.
CTAACGCAGGACAGGGCTTGCTCAAATATGCCAGTGACTCAGTGTGTTCACCTGCAGGCAACATGGCATCCCAGCTATGAAGCTGAAAGCCACATCACTACAGCTTCTCCCATCAAAATAAACCATCCTGGATCTCCCTCACTGTATCCTCAGGGGTTTATCTCTAATCTGAACATACATCTGGTTCACCTAACTTCCTCTATTGCAAGCTTTCTAATAAAACTGACCAGGGCCAAGTCTGCTCTCCTACAATAGACTGCATGCAAAGACCACGCCATTGTACATTAGAACTAATGGGAAATGTATCTGTCCTGTGAATTCATCATTAAGGCGCTAGATCTCCCACAAACGGCAACGTGCCAGTTAAAAACATAGGAATATGGCGCCGCCTAGCGGTGGAAAACTTCACCGTTCTCTTCAAATGACACCTGTCAAGAACAGTGAAGTGCCCAGTATCGCTCCTTAAAATTTGTGGGGAAAGCCTGGCTAACACTTCTGGATCGTTTGTTATCCATTTTACAAAAAGAGATTAAGATCAATACTTGATATTTATTTAAGGTAGCATCCGAGGGAATTCAGAAACATCAGAATTTCAAAATAAAAAAAGTTGCAACTGAGCAAATAAGTCGTATATTAAAAAAATATCTCAATATTCAACATTCAGTTGGAAACACAACGAGATGGTGCATCTTAAGGGGCTTTCCATTAATAAATAAGTTTGCTAATTTGCTAATGACTGCCAGTGAGACAGTCATGTGCCTCATCGCAAACACTTTCCACAGGTTCTCATACTGGAGGGTTTGGGTCCACAATGACCGCCCTGTGAGGAAATCTTCAGACCACAGGAAGTCCAGCCTTGCTCTCCCTTCTTCTACAGCCCTGTTTCGAGGCTAAGTTCATTGCACCTGTTCACCACTCTTCCCCCTCCATACACCTCAGCAGTGGGGGCTCAGTCCAGGTGAGGGCTCCCTCTGCTGGGCTGGAGGGTGGGGCGTGCTGGAGGCCTCTGCAGGTCCGCTCTGGCCGTGCGAGGATGCGCCGCGACCAGCCTCTCCGGAGGCTTGTGGGGCAAGATGATTGGTTGATGCGTGTTGACGGACAACCCAGTGAGCACGCCCGCCTCTCTCCTGCAAGGAGGGAGAAACTCCAAATCAGGTTAATCCATACCAAATCAAATGACGCAGATGCATTTCATCTTAAAAAAAAAACAACGATGCAGACTGAATTATACCTAGAATTTGGGATTTGTCTCGGCGCAGACCCTACCTTGGTTTCCTGAGGCCCAGAGGGCTGGAGGCTGGCCGGTGGGGGAGGTCTGCTGTCTGGGGCCGCTGAGGGGCTTTGGGTTTCATCCCCTCCTGGAGCCTCTGGAGGTACCCCAGGTCGACTCTGCCCAGCCCTGCCTCTGCAGTCACCCCTCCAGCCTGGACCCCAGCCTGGCTCAGCCTCAGCCTGCGGGCTCGGACCCCCGCCAGCCTGGGTCCGGCAGGGGAGGCCGTGGAGCTGAGAGGGGGAGAGGGGGATGGCGGAGAGTCTGGGGACAGGGACAGTCTGGCCACGTCGGGAGATATGGCCTCTTTCTGCAACAAGTCTATTCAGAGGGAAAAATCAAATACACATTTAGGCTATGTTCAGGCTGGATGTTCAGTAGGGAATGCCCCTGTACTTACTGTAAGTCACTCTGGATAAGAATGACTTAGAATGACTAAATGTCAGGGGAGTCGGTCTTTTAATATGTCTAGTTATGGAACTTACCTGGAGAGGGAGACTGGAATAAGGAGTCTGGAGAGGAAGAGTCTGCCCGGAGTCTTCCTCTCTTTCCCTTCACCTCTTTCCCCTCGTCCTCTTCGAGGCTGAGGGCAACGCCGAGGCTTTCCTCGTCGTCCTCACTGAGCAAGGTCATCGCCTGCGGACGCTCCTCCTTCTCCGTGGCCGAAAGGCGTCTGCGGCACACAAAACGCACAAACGAGCTTCCTCTTTCTCACATCTCAGGTTCCCTCTCTTCCCCCCCCCCCCCCCACCCCTCTCTCCTTATCCAGAGCGGACTGTGTCGTGTGAGGGGGGGGGGGGGGGTCAGTACTTGTTGTGCCGGTCCCTCCAGGCCCGCAGCTCGGAGAACACGTCGGCGCGCTCGCGCCCCTCCGCCTCCCGGAGGTCGTACGTGCGCTCGGGAACGTAGAGGGGCGGGGCGGCGTGGGCGGCGGGAGCGGGGGGTGGCGCGGCCTGCTGAAGTGCACCGGAGGGGAAACGGGGGAGGGTCAGCGGAGAGAGAGAGGGGGTGGGGGGGGGGGGGCGAGGGAGATAAGCGGAGGAAGGAGAGGGAGAGAGAGAGAGGCCGGTTGAGCTGAGCCGACAGGATGACGGACGCCCCCCCCCCCGGATTTTCGACAAGGGCGAGCCCGTCTGTCATGTGACCTCTGCCACAGCCGCGAGGCCCTGCTAAACCCGCCCTGCTGCTCTAACCGCCGTAATGATCTCCTTCTGTTAATTCTGACATCGCATTAAGGAGACAAGCAGACCACGCCGGGGGTGGCCATAATGGCCTGTCAGAGCCCATAAATACCCCACATCTGTCTGTCCTGTGATATCACACGCTGCCTTCCCCTGGGCCAGGGGATACTGCTGCCGGACCACAAACACATTTCCATTTGAGTCATTTAGCAGACGCTCTTATCCAGAGCAGCTTACAGCAAGTACAGGGACATTTCCCCCCTGAGGCAAGTAGGGTGAAGTGCCTTTGCCCCAAGGACACAACGTCATGTTGGCATGGCCGGGATTTTGAACTTGGAACCTTCCGATTACTAACCTGTCACCCTAACCACTCCCACCTCAGCGGGAGAACACTGCGACATCGTGCCTCAACCTCCGGAACGTACCGTCATCTTCTGGCGTCGTGCGCGAAGAGCCTGTACCGGGTTCCCACAGAAGAGGATCTTGCCTGCACCTACACACACGAGAACGGTCAGTTCGGCGGTTTATCCACTGACCTCCAGCTCAACAGCGTTTCTTTGCGGGTTCCTGTCCCAGTACGTTCTCCAGATGGCGCTGTTGAGTAGGTTTCCTTAAAGGAAATGTATCTTGTATCAAGTATCTTGCCCAAGGACACAACGTCCTGTAGCCACAGCCCAGAATCAAACTCACAACCTTCCAACTGCTGAGCCACATGACTCGCTTGTTTTGTCTCCGTTTTTGAATGAAAGTTAAAATGGCGAGTACCTGACACTTTGTTACGTCTTTGCTTACCGTGTGTCAGGATGCTAGAGTCTGGATCCACGGCTGCTGGCTCAGACTCTGCAGAACCGGGTCTGGAGCCCTGAGGGGACAGGCTGCTGCAGCTGGCCCCAGCGGCTGACGGGGGCCTGGACCCGTCTGAGAAGCAGGGCCTGGAGCTGACGGGTCGACTGGCAGGCCGGGAGCTGGAGAGGCTTGAGCCAGGGCGCTGGCCTGAGCTGGGTCTGGACAGGACACACCCACTGGCTGCCCTCTCCTCTGGCAGGAGAGAGGGTGAACAATGTTAACATCTGGGGGGGGGGGGGGGGGGATGCGAGAAGGAGGACCCACAGTGGCACAGTGGGGAGTCAAGCTAGTAATCAGAAGGTCCCCGGGCAAGGTGTCCTTGGGCAAGGCACTTTACCCCACATGTCCCTGTACTTGCTGTAAGTCGCTCTGGATATGAGCGTCCGCTAAATGACTACATGTAAAATGATAAAACGTGGTACAGATCTAGTGATCCAGCCACGCCAACCTGCACCCACCCGTTGCCGTGTCGGAGAGCTTGTTGCCGGGTTCTTTGATGGAGCGCCTGAGCTCAGCCCAGTGTTCCTCCGTGGAGCTGCTGCTGGGACCGCACCCCACCTCCTGCTCCGCCCGCACGTCGTCTAGGTAACGCAGCTGAGGGACCAGCTCTCTCACGGCTGAGCGGTAGCAGTACTCGGTCTAGGGGAGGCGGGGAGGACAGGAGATGAGGGACGGGGAGGAGAAGGGCAATGGAGCACTCTGACTGACAGGAATAGCAGATCATCAAGCGACAAGGCCACTCTTCTCCCTGGTTTGGATGCCTTGAGAGGGAGAGAGAGACTGAGAGGGAGACCGAGAGGGGGAGAGAGAGAAAAAGAGCGAGAGAGAGAGAGAGAGAGAGAGAGAGGGAGACAGAGAGGGAGAGAGCGAGAGAGAGAGGGAGACAGAGAGAGAGAGAGGGAGAGACAGAGAGAGAGAGAGAGAGGGAGACAGAGAGAGAGAGAGAGAGAGAGAGAGAGAGAGGGAGACAGAGAGGGAGACAGAGAGAGAGAGAGAGAGAGAGAGAGAGAGGGAGACAGAGAGAGAGACAGAGAGAGAGACAGAGAGAGATACAGAGAGAGAGAGAGAAAGGGAGAGAGCGAGAGAGAGAGGGAGACAGAGAGAGAGAGAGAGAGAGAGAGAGAGAGAGAGAGAGAGAGAGGGAGACAGAGAGAGAGAGCGAGAGAGAGATGGGGGGGGAGTGAGAGAGAACACTGCAGTCTTGGCAGGGGTCTGGGCTGACACGAAACCCTGACCCTGTCAGTGCGTCCTGGGTTCTGGCCCCTCAGGGGGATTTCACAAGCGAGAGAGAGAGATGGGTCAAAGCAAGGTCAACCTATGCTATCACAGTCCCTTTACACCATCCATAGAGCGATGGCTAGATAAAGCTAAGGAGGCCGAAAACAAGGGCTGGTGTCAGCGTTGTATCATCAAAGATGTCAGCTTTAATGCAGGCAATATGCCCTTTGTACTGGACTCTGGTGCTTTATCAGTATGGAGACAACAGACGGGGGGGGATGGCATTAGAGAGAGAAAGAGCGCCGGAGAGAGGGAGGAAGAGTCGTACCCAGAGAACAGCCAGTAAAAGCACGGGGCTGCTGAGCGATCGAATTAGAGCCGTACTAGCCACTTTCACCAAACCACAGAGACCGAGAAGAGAGAGGAAGAGGGCTGGAAGGAAGAACGATAATAAAAGGGGGGAAGAAGCAGGAGAGTAAAAAAATAAGCTGAGAATCGAGAGCGAGCAGGCGCGGCGGTGATAAGTCAGTGAGAAAGTGAGAGAAAGATAAAAGATAGGGCGGACGGAAGAGAGAGACGGCGATAGCGAAGGACAAAGAGAGATAAAGAAAGCGAGAGGAATGAGAACCCCGAAAACACTACAACGCTAGTTTTGGACAGAGGAGAACGCAACAACCACCTTCCAAAAACCAGCATCCTCACTCTGTCCCAGAAACCCCTCGCTGATCCTAAGGCACCAGACATGGGAACAAACAGGAAGCATATACACACACTCCGATCCAGCCATCCACCCCTGGAGCTATAGATAGACAGCTAGATATATAGCTATACATACACCTCTACCGCTCCCTCTCTCTATATATATATAATGTGGCTGAGCAGTGGCTGAGGGAGTCGGGCTAGTAATCAGAAGGTACTTGGTTCGAATCCCAGCTGTGCATTTCACCCTACTTGCCTCAGGGGGGAACTTTCCCTTGGCCTAGCGAATGAAATCACTTCGAGTTTGAGTAACTCGGTATTATCAGTTAGTTACGGAGGTGCAGTTAGCTTACGTCTAGCGAAAAAGGGAGGGAGAGGGTAAACGTTCTCCCAGCGTACCTGGCTGGCGTTGGGGTGCGGGCACAGGCAGACAGGATTTCCCTCCAGGGTGAGGACGCGTAGCTCGCTGCACAGGCCCAGGTACTGCACCTGCACCAGGTCAGCCACATCGTTCCCCTCCAGGTCCAACAGCTGGAGGTTCTCCAGCATACACACCTGGCTCAGGTCTGAAATACTGTTGTAGGCCACGTACAGCTCCTGACCAGGGGGGGGGGCAGGGAGAACACACACACAATTCAAGATGGGGCTATGGTATAATCAAGTGATAAATGATTAGTTGAATTGATTGCTGAAACGTTTAGTCACATTTAGTCATTTAGCAGACGCTCTTATCCAGAGCGACTCACAGCAAGTACAGGGACATTCCCCCCTGAGGCAAGTAGGGTGAAGTTGTGGAAGAAATTAGATTTCCTGTGTACTTAATCACTACTGAGCACACCTTCTCTGAAGACTGTTGTAACGTCATTACCGCCTGACTGTCACTATCTATGTTTACATTCTTGTGCCCTATAAAAGAATGCTCTCTTGCCTTCGTCCAGGAGAGAGAGCCATGATTGAGACCTAAGCCTTGTACTGTCTTCATTTTGTTGCCAGAGGTCTGGTCATTACTCTCCCAATCTGCAGGTTGTTAAATACTTATTTAATCCAGAACTCAACTGAACTGTCACTCCGTTTATGAAGAGACGGACAAAACACTTTCTTCAACAATGTGCCTTGCCCAAGGACACAAGGTCATGTTGCCACGGACGAGGTTTGAACTTGTAACCTTCTGATTAAAAGCCTGATTCCTTAACCGCTCAGCCACTTGACTCCCTGACTTTGCGGCACATCTGTCACAGAGCGTCTTCTGTTAGATGCTTTGGTAAACGGTCGGCCCTGACTTTGTACCTTCAGGGAGATGAAGGAGGGGATCCCATCCAGGTCGACCAGTCTGCAGCGGGACATCCACAGCACCTGGAGGTGGGACAGGCTGGTCCCCAGGTCCCTGGGCACACAGGACAACACACGGTCAGAGACGACCATTACGCCACAGCATACGATCCCCTCAAGGACCGGCCTCTCCGCTAGACTGATCCACCCCTGACCTTCACTCCTCATCCATCCACCCCTCCACAGCTACCTCCTCTCTGACCCCAGGCCCTTCCCAGCCCTCTCAGTCTTCCACAGGCAGCCCCCACAACCCCAGGAAAGGAAATACTATCAGGGGCTGTGTGCATGTCCGGCCCAGGCCTTGGCTGGTGCTCTCAGGGCGGGTCAGGCAGCTTTGTCTCCCTTCTGCTCCTCTCTGATCCCCGGCTTCCTTCAGGCACGCATAGAGCTCCTCTCTTCCACTCGGCAACACGCTTCCACCTGTGCTGCTCTCAGAAGCCCCGCAGACTCGTATAACTGCACAGAAGAAGCTGCGTATTGTCTCAGCAGCAAACCATCTGCGAGCGAGTCGGTGTCCTCATCAAAAACATGCCTCTCGTCTTCTTTATCATCCTCCCAACGTGCCGAAATGCTATATTTTTTGTAGTCACCGTCATTACTGGCGGATGGCTCAAAGACGAGCAGAAGAGCTCACAAGACGAGCCTGGGTTCGAACCTGATATCCAGCTAAATCGCTGCACGTACTGACACAGCTGTAACAGCAATCAGCACAATATACGAGACTTGACGAGAGACGCCATTCGTTCAGAGAAGAGAAGCTGTCTGTCTGATTTACAGCTGGTTCCATCCTCCCCACTGATGCTCCACTCAAGCTCCTCTCACATGTCCTGCCTCCCTGATGGCCCAGGTGGATCCAGAGCCTTGCACCTGCAGGGCTGACAGCCCCATTTCCGAACCCTACCAGCGGGGTTATAGGACAGCCGAGACCCCTGTGACCACCAGGGAGCGAGCATCTTTCCAGCCCAGTCCCTGACATCATCCCAGGCCCCTGCAGGATGGGGCCAGGGAAAAGTGTGACAGGGGCCTTGAGGGCATCTGGTTCCAATTATGGTGCCATTTTCAAAAGATAACACACACACACACACACACACACAGACTGGTCCAAAGACACATAAACACAAGTGGAGCACCATCTTTGTTCAGTTCCAACGTTCTTCAACAACTACTTGGCTCTTTCATTATGAGTGAATTCGATTTGTAAGGTGGGGTGCGTTCATAACCCTGGGTATCAGGTCTGGCTTGTGGTTGAACCCTGTCTGGATACACCCGCCGCCCCCCCCCCCCCACCCCAACCCACCCCACCCCCACCCACACAGTTTCCCCCCCAAGGATTCGTTTAACAGATCGAGAGAGAGAGACGTCTGAAAAAAATAGGCAGGCCGGAGTGGGGCTTTCCACTTACCTGACTGACATTAGCATACTGTTGTTCATTTTCAACTGTAGCAGGCTGGGCAAGTACGCACCTGTCAGGTGAGGGACGGGGGAGAAAAAAAAAGAGAGACGAGAGACGTTAGCGGCTCACGAGGGGGGCCTTGCTTCGATACTAGCTGGCTCTCTCTCCAGAAGCTCATCCCATCTTTGAATCTGAGCGGGTCCTGCTCTCTGCGTCTGAGTGATTCACCCCTGACCTGGCTTCCTCCGTCATGCCCTTGCGCAACAACGTTGCCTGACTGAAGTACGTGCGAGCAGGTGTGGTTTTCCTGTCCTTATCTGGTTCATCAGAAACGAGCGTTGTGGTGCAGACTGGAGGGAGAATCCAAACCTGTCCGATCTGTGTGAGTCACAGACTTCATGTTCTGTTTGGTCTGTTATCTGTCAGTCACCAAAGAGCTGTCTTTGTGCTCTAAAACGATGGCCACCAAGATCTTGTGCCGTCATTCCACTCAAAACAAGTTTTTAACAATAGGAGGGCTGTGATAATTGTGCATTTCCACATCCTACACAAATGATCGCCTCTGACTGGAGAGAGCGCGTTTATGGTAAGAAATGAAAGAGAGTCTGAGGATGGGTTATGGCTCAACGGTACAGCACTGAACAGTAGATCGAACCACAATGATATGGTGTGTTACTGTGGAAATGCACAGTACAGGCTAAACACTACAGACCCTTACCAAAGTTACCCAGAGTGTTTTCCCGAGTATCCACGCAGATCTCCAGGGAGCTGACCTGGGTGATGTCCTCTGTGCCGCACAATGATTTCTGAGGGGAAGAGGCAATCAGTTCAAAGGCTTATTCTGATAGATAGATAGATAGATAGATAGATAGATAGTCTTTAGACACAGCTTAAATATTCACATCTGATTCACATCTGACATTTAAAATCACATAATAAAACCATATATTGTACAATGACTAAAACAGTTCAAACCTAGTTACTGTTATTACGAATCATTATTAAGAACCGTTATTTAAGGTTATTTAATAACAGTTATTCTGGCTCATTTCACTACAGTACTGTGGTCCTCTAAGTTTGCCTACTGCTAGTTTGAATATGTTTGCCTCAGGCTGCATCTAAGACTAGAGTGCTGTTTGACAGTAGCTTCAGGTTAATCAGGTGTTCCATATCTCTGTAGACTGCACCCCCCTTTCCACAGACCTCCCCAGCTAAAAAGGCTACCAGCAACCACACAGTGATGTAGACCGGTCAACCTCATTTCCAATGCAAGAGCAATGGGCAGTAACTTCCAGGTCACTTCTTGATGAGAGAATACAGAAAAGTCCCCAGGCTTGAATTGGACAGATAGGGGTGACACCGCGGTGACAAGTTGCTTTGCTGCTACTTGCAACAACAACTACAAAAAACAAACCTACAGCTCTGGCTCCTGATCCCACCAACTGGATGTGTATGAATGATATATCAGGATTATGAATGTCTGATCTTCTCTCTTTTATGTCAAGCTAATGGATGTGCTGAGCTTGCTATTCATCAACCCCTTGGCCCTGCTGACAGGTTTATAGATATCCCTCCATATGTTCCCTCCGTAATCAAGGTCATGGAACATGATAATGGCTATAAAATACAGCGTCACCCCGGAGGCTGTGTTCGCATGCGAAGTGGTGTCTGCTGCCTCAAGCACTCGCTTCCAGTCACAGTCCAGGCTGTTACAGTATGTGACAGTGCTGAAGCAGGATGACTACCGGAGAGGGTGTACAGGAAAGCACATCAACTGAGGAAATAGAGGAGGGGTCATGAGTCATGGGAAACATAATGATAGGAAAGGTTGCGAGTTCGATTCCCGGCTTTGGCTACATGACGTTGTGTCCTTGGGCAAGGCGCTTCACCCTACTTGCCTCAGGGGGGGGAATGTATACTTGCTGTAAGTCGCCCTGGATAAGAGCGTCTGCTAAATGTAAATATCCTAGTCTGCATGGAATAACTTCAAAAAACAATGAGGATCTAACCAGGTTGGTTGGGGAGAGATAGAGTTCCACCAGCATGTCAGAGTCCTCAAAGACAGCAGGGGTTGGGTTCAACTGGCCTGACCCGCTCAGTTCTGTGATCAGAAACTGGGCCGTGCCAGGCCGTGCCAGGGCCACTGAGTCTTGAATGCAGCTCATCTCACACTGGAATCTGAAAGGAAGCAGGCCTAGTTAGTTAGTGGATTAAATATGGCTGAAATGTCATAAATTGTGAAAACATCCTATGTTGAGCTGTAGTCAGTCAGCATAGCCATCTGAAAAGTTGTGGATCTGAGCTAGATTATGGCCACGATCATTATATTTTGGATTATAATCAAAACTATGCAACTCACTACTGATTGCGATTTAAAAAGTTAAGACTTACTTTTTTTTCCCCCGAACAGTTTCTTAGATGAAGAAGCACATTTCAACAGAGAGAAATGCACTTCAGGGCACAGACATGTTTGGTTGGCAACGGCATTTCACTTCCTAGATACGATGACGTCAGTAGAACTATGCATCGTGGGATATGTAGTTCTGGTACGTACTGTTATTTTTTTTTTTTAAATGAGCATCACATTTAGCGTATTCAATACCACGGGTAATCGTCATGGTACAGTTTAAACATTCGAACCAAAGCAACGTTTTATGCTAATCATGCCGGTGAAAGTAAAATGTGCCAATTGAGAAAAAACTGTTTAAAGCTTTTTAATGTAAAACATGACTAGAGAAGCCACGTTAGTTCCCTTCCAGTAACTACAACCCTCGTGGTTACTCATGCCCAGGATGAACACACAAGTCGGGACCAGATCTCTGGGTCAGAACATGTGGACTGGCCCCTTTCTGGGTCAGAACATGTGGACTGGCCCCTCTCCGGGTCAGAACATGTGGACTGGCCCCTTTCTGGGTCAGAACATGTGGACTGGCCCCTCTCCGGGTCAGAACATGTGGACTGGCCCCTCTCTGGGTCAGAACATGTGGACTGGCCCTTCTCCGGGGCGGATCACAGTGGACTGGCCCCTCTCTGGGTCAGAACATGTGGACTGGCCCCTCTCCGGGGCGGATCACAGTGGACTGGCTCCTCTCCGGGGCGGATCACAGTGGACGGGCCCCTCTGTGGGGCGGATCACAGTGGACTGGCCCCTCTCTGGGGCGGATCACACTACACCAGCCAGCTAACAGCTATCTGGGCGTGGGCTCAACAACAGATATTCATTCTCTCCCTTTGCTAAAGCACATTGTCCGCGGAGATCCGACTCCACCACACAGCCGTGATCAGACACTTTGGATGAAAAAAGTCACTGTTTTGTGGGATAATAGTTTCACGCTTTGAGTTTATAAACTGTAAAGAGGCAGGAAGGAACCGCCGGGGGAAGATAAAGAGGATATCTGTTGAACTGCGGTGGACTAAGTCGCTCTTTAACATCGGAGCTCTGCTGGTTGTAAGTATGCCGTACATTCCCGTTTAGAAAAATACAATTTATACGATTTATTTCATGTTGGTATAGTTTATGTAAGATACCGGGAAGATAGTCTGTAAATCAGATTATTCCCAGTTGTATATTTGACTCAGCCAACAACATTGTGTTGGATTTGTTATGATATTGTCGGCATGGATTCATTATGGCTTTGCTCAAAACTGGTCTCATGACGTGAGATCGACTGGGATCTACGACCAATTATGTATGAACTAGAATGAATACTAGACTAATGGCTGGAAATAAGACATTTCAACCAAGGCGATAACCATGAAGCCCATGATTGCGAGCGCCCCCCCCCCCCTCCAAAAAAAAAAAAAAAAAAACTTCACGGTATGGAAATTCATTTGATGATCCAGGCCTGGAAATTACACCGTGTTATTGGCATGTTTTAGTGGCCGAGTATCCCAAACCGTTTCCTGGGTTGGAATGAGTTTGTAAAGGGTTAGAAGAGCAGCGAGAGTTCATCAGTTCCAGCGGTGGAGCGGCTGAAGGGAGCCCGTACAGAGCAGGGTGACGCCCCGCAGCAGACCAGGGTTTTTTTTGGGGGGGGGCTATTCCTACTTTCCTGTATACTAGGGACAATTCTGTTGTCACAATGTCCAATTCACCCACCACTTGCATGTCTTTGAACGGTGGGAGGAAGCCGGAGTGCCCGGAGAGAACCCACGGTAACACGGGGAGGACATGCAGACTCCACCCAGAGAACTCACGGTAACACGGGGAGGACATGGAGACTCCACTCAGAGAGAACATGGTCGAACCCGAGATTCGAACTCATGACCTCCTTGCTGGGAGCACTAACCGCTCTGCCACCGTGCCCCTGACCGCAGCAGCCCAGGGTGACGCCCCGCAGCAGCCCAGGGTGACGCCCCGCAGCACTGCGGAAGTTACATTCCTTTACAAGGCGTTTGATTTTAAAGCACCGATTTAACGCACTGGATGGAGTTTGCTATTGAGACCAACATCCCAATTCGCCTTAAACGACTTGACATCTGTCAGTGCACTGGCAAACTGGCAGATCAGCCGTGAGAATCCAAGAGAGGATAATAATAATGCTTCATTTACCAGACGCTTTTATCCAAAGCGACTTACAATTTAAGTACAGGGACAATCCCCCTGAGACAAGTAGGGTGAAGTGACTTGCCCAAGGACACAACATCACATAGCCCCAGCCGGGGTTTTAACTGACTCCGGGATAAACACCTACCGGCTTTTTTTCTTAAGATCAGCAGGACGTAGTTTGTCACAGGTCCGCAATCAAGAGCCCGAGTTAGGTTACTTTTACGTTTTAATTGGAAAATATCCACGGAAATGAAATAAATACGTATTCAATATAAATATAGCTTTCATTTATAGAGTCTATTTCTTGTGTCGGCTTGAAAAAGTCAGATGTTTGCATCGGGCATTGGTCGTAATTTTGCTGGCCAGGTAGCTGAAGTTTATCTAAGACTGACAGGTCGCATCTCTTTTTCATCTCTGCCCACCCTATCACCTAAGCCTGTATATTTGTACACCAACGCCAACCTAAAAAGACTGACCCAGTGTGACAAAGGTCAGTGGCTACTGTTAGACCCTTCAATCTTCAAAGCCAGAGACGTTTGAATCTTAGTTTAAACCTCCTTTGACCTCTAAACAGACTAAAGGCCTATTTTGAAACCAAGACACTGTTCCTCCTGGTTCATCAACCGTTTGTATGCTATGGTTTACATCCAGATGAACACAGCCAGCTACTCTAGGTGCTGGTTCAGGACTTAGTTCTAGCGTGGATGTTTGGGGGTCCGGGTCCCACCCTGTTATAGCCTCCTGCCTTGGTAGAGGCTTGACACATCTATTTAGCCATCAGCTTGCTTTGAAAGCGAGAGTGTTTTCCTGTAACGGCACTAGTTCTGTGCTGTGTTGAGGCTGTGCTAAATGGTGTGTCTTTTGCAGAGATTAGTAAAACCCTGTGTTTACCCAAGTGTTTGTATGAACATCAGAACAGGGCGTCCCACGGAAGCGGAGAGACTTACATCTGTGCGAGGGAGTAGATTTGCTGGAAGGCCGAAGGAAGGTGGTCTCCCGGGGTGTTTACCTGTCATCTTGTGAATGGATGTTTTTTTTCCCGACTCTGAACTTTATTGATGCAGCGCCAAAAAGGTTTCAGCAAGTAGGATTCAGATTTGGCGTTTGTGTCAACAGTTAAGATGTCTTTTGTAGGGGATGAAGTCATAGGCATGTATGTGGGGGGTGGGTAGTGGGAAGAGGGTAGGGGGTATAGGCTCCAGGATGGTCTGAGTCGCTGTGTTCGATTGTGATGCCTCCCCGGAGAGACTCCCCTTACCATCATTGCTCCATTAAAAATCTATTATCCCTGCAGTGGGCTTGTGGCTCTGCCAATATGGATCCTTTAACCAATTAGGCACTTTAATGGAGAGGTAGATGTAGCTATATGAAGGAGTCCTCATCTTGTGTCAGTCCCTGATGTTTCGGATATGAGGTTGCTTCTTCGTCCTCCATGCTGTAAGACGTTGTGGCTAAGCTGTGATCTTCAGAGCTGGCTGAAGTCTGTCGCCACCCCATCACCCTCACCCATCCCTAGACCATACACAGTGCTGTTGTTTGCTCCAAGCAAGCAAAACATTTTGGGGGGGATTTAAACCCAGTATCTTTGGAGGTCTTTGGATTTTTTTCCCTCAATCCTAACCCCCCCCTCCACCCCTCTCTCATGCCCTTGGCGTACAGAAAGAAAGAGACGTCCTTCTTGGCTCCTTCCCTCCCTCCCTCCCTCTCCCTGGCTCATGCGCTGGCTCCCCTGCCCGCTCCCTCAGTAAGCTGTCATGTAAGATTATCCTCCTGGTCCAGGCGGGCCTCTAGGGTTTCAAAACGAACTGTTAATTTCCCAGGCTGGAGGTGGCAGGCTTGGCTATATATAACTCCATGCATAGACAAGCACAGCTCCTTAAGCAAAAGGGTGCAGTCATGGAGAGATTGAGTTGATACTGGACAACAAGACCACTGGAGGGATCGCACACGGTGGTGGGGGGGGTGACCTGGTGGAGTCCACATATGGGTAACAGGTCGAGGCCCCTGACTGGCCTAGTGCTGGCTGTCAATGCCCTGAATCCACTGTTTGTGGACAGAACTGCAGTGTGGTGGGGGCTTTAGAAATGTCTTCTGGTTGAACCCAGCCAGCACTAGGCCTCTGTGTGGGTATGGAGGGAGCTATCAAGCAGTAGGGCTGTTAGAGCTTGTGTGTGTGTGTGTGTGTGCGCGTGTACATTATTGGTAATGTGTGTGTGTGTGTGTGTGTGTGTGTGTTTGTGCAGAACAGTGCTGCTAGGCGTGTGTGTGGGGCTACTTTAGGGGCTAATTAAGACTCTAGTGGAGGTCCAACGTGGCCTGGCACTAATGACTGTGCCATTCAGAGGCAGACAGAGAGGAGAGGGGAAGGCAGGTGTGTGGCACAGCCACGAAGGGAGGGAGAGAGAAAGAGAGACCATGCGTTTGTGTGCGAGTCGCAGAGAGAGAGAGAGAGAGCTGCACACAGGGAGAGGGAGGAGGAGTGGAAGGGGACACAGAGAGGAGTGGTAGCAGACAGAGAGAGGTAGAGGAAGGGTACGAGGAGACAGGTTAGTCACCAGAGTCTAGTCCCCAGTAGGCCTTTTCCTTCCCAGAACTGGAGACAAACACCAGGACTGCTCCCCCTTGACGACAAGTCAAGACAGCAGGACCCAGTCTCCATACGCAGGCTTGGATTACTCACCAGCCTCCGACACGGCCCAGTGAGCCTGTGAGGGGCATGACTGTGTCTCCCCCACCAGGCTGCAGAGAAGACATAGTACTGGATTTATCCTGTCCGGTTTGGATAGGGTATTAAGAGGCTTCCTTGTGTCTGGGTGTGCTACGAGGAAGGCCCAATCCATTCCTCTCTCCGTACTCCAGCTAGACTACATCTGGAGTCGTGTGGCTGAGCTGTAAGGGCGTCAGGCTAGTAATCAGAAGGTCCCTGGTTCGAAGCCTCGGCTGTGCCAACATGATGTTGTGTCCTTGGACAAGGCACTTCAGCCTACTTGCCTCAGGGAGGAATGTCCCTGTACTTGCTGTAAGTCGCTCTGCATACGAGCGTCTGCTAAATGACTCACTAGGAGTCACTCTCTCTACTGAGTCACCAGCCCCTCTCAGCTGCAGAAGGAGCATGGTCATCCTGCCAGCCTCATGAAAGACCTCCCTGTCCCATCTCTACCCTCCCGGCCTGCCATTCCTCTCCCCCCTTCCGTCCTCCGACCGATGGGGTTAGTGAGACGGAGGTGTGTAGTGGAGAGGGGCTAGGGAAGATGTCTTCAATGAAATGAGAGGTGTGTGTGGACTGTTGAGCTGGATTGGAAGGGGGGGGCTGGGGAGGCAGAAGGGTACACACACATCAGAGCCAATCAGACTGCTGGGTTTATCAAGGCGGTGTTGGAGAGTGGCCCTCAGCCTGCCTGTGGAGCTGTTAGCCCAGGAGTCCAGCCCTCTCTCCCTGGCCAAGGCTCTCCCAGACTCCCAGCTCGTGGCGATCCTGCCACTGTTTCCCAGCTCTGCTGCCGCTGTTGCCCACCTGGGTGCTTGTGCGAGCTTCGTTTTCGATGACAGGGATATCCCCGGCCTGCAGGTAACCTGTTTATTTGCACTGATGAGGAAGCAGGAACGAATGTTTGCCAACGCGATTGACAGGTGACGCTGATTCCCATCCTGTTGCATCAGGTTCTCATAGCCGTCTGGCCCTCCCAGACTGTTGACTCTGCAGGTGCTCTGGGCTGTCTTCAGTTACCATATACTGTTAGAACCTCCTCAGTAAGGGACCAGCTGGTGCTGGACCTGGCTCTGGACTGGGGCTGGACCTGGCTCTGGACTGGGGCTGGTGCTGGCTCTGGACTGGACTGGGGCTGGGGCTGGCTCTGGACTGGGACCGGTGCTGGACCTGGCTCTGGACTGGGGCTGGTGCTGGCTCTGGACTGGGACTGGTGCTGGACCTGGCTCTGGACTGGGGCTGGTGCTGGCTCTGGTCTGGTGCTGGCTCCGGTCTGGAGCTGGTGCTGGCTCTGGTCTGGAGCTGGTGCTGGCTCTGGTCTGGTGCTGGTGCTGGTTTGTCATATGGTGTGTGGACTGTGATTTTTTTTAAATGTATTTATCAGGGCAGACTGCTTCATCAGCAAGCTTGGAAAGTAGGCTTCTTACATGAATCATTAACAGTGACCTCAGTGGCAGTACCCTCATCAAGTCTATGCGACATCACACACACACACACACACACACACACACACACACACACACACACACACACACACACATACACACACACTGGGCTCTATTAATACAACACCACACCCTGAGACGGATATAGGAGCCACTCCTGAGTGTTTCAGTTGCTTGGACTCCCAGCGTTAGCCTTGGGAATGGACTGTGCTGCCTCTCATCATGCTGCCAAGACTCCATGTTGATGTCACCCCTCACTGCCCTCTTCCAGTAACACTGGAGCTGGGTGTGTGGAATGTGTGTGTACAGTGTGTGTGTACAGTTCTCCAGTGGAGGCTGATGGGTTCAGGGGGTTCGGCTGCAAGGACCAGCCTTGTTCACATCCTCCTGGATCTGAACTGATTATCATCTAGCGACGTATGTGTGTGTCGTTCGAACCCGCAACCTTCTGATCACTAACCCAATATTCCCTAACCGCTCAGCCACCTGATGGATTGATCACCTGACTGGATGACAGGTTATAGATATTGTTTTTCTCTTGGGTGAGTAGTTATGAATGAGGTGTTGGGGAAAACCCGGATTTCTCTGTTGTGGAAATCAACTGGACTTTCAGCGGTCATTGACGTCACAGGTAGTTTTTCTGCTCGATTTCGTCACCCTAAACCGCTAACCGTAAAGCGTCATGCTGTTGCCAAGGAACGTCAGCGAAATGCCGTCATGCTGAACAGGCTGTCTGGCTGCAAGAACAGGATGTTGCCCAACGTGTAATCCTTAGTCACTTTGCACAGGAACCTTTTGGCAAGTGCATGTTTGAGAATCTGTCATTAATAACCAGAAATAAGAGGGGTTGAAGAGGCGTGTGCGTGCGTGTGCGTGTGTGAGCTGTCCTCAAGGTAGCCGTACAGTGATACGACTGCAGCCTGTAGCTAGGCACAGCCGCCCACACCGATCTCTTTCTCCGCCTCTCTCCCTCTTTCACCTTTCTCTCGTTCCTCCATCTGCTGCCTTGAAGAACGGCTGCGGGCAGAGGCAGCCGCTGGTCTGGGTCTGGCTCTGGGTCTGCAGGCATCGCACTCCATCATGCTGAAATCCAGCCTAAAGGGTACTGATTACGTGAGGAAGGGGTTGTTTTTAAATGCAGCAGCTTATGGCACATGTGCTTCTATAGGGGATGGATGTCAGTCCTGCTCTCTCCCAACTCTCGCAACTTTGCTTAATAAAAGCCCTCAGATTTATGGGCTGGGCCGCCCCGTGTAATAGCCAGGGCCTGTTAACCGGACCTAACGACTCACAGGGAGACTTCTATATGGCTACACACACCTGGTTGTAATAAAACATATCTCCTTCTTTCTCGCTCGCTCGCCCCCCCCCACCACCCCTAAATCCCTGCCTCCCCCCCCCCCCCCCCCCCCCCCCCCCCCCCACCAGTTGAAAACGGTGTGTGCTCCTGTTCAGGTGTTGCGCTGCGGTCAGCCGTCTGCATGTCGAGCGGAGCGGGGCTGGAGCTTGTGGGGGTGGGGTGGGGGGGTGGGGGGGGGGATGCGTTCTGTCCAGGCTGGAGATGTTGAAGGACGCGTTAGCCACGCGAGCTCTCCCAGATGAGACGCAAGCGCTCTGCTCAGCCCTGTCAGGGCTCCCCCCCCCCACCACCACCCCCCTCAACCCCTCCACCACGTCACCTCTCATCACCGTCTCTCCCTCCCTCCCTCCCTCCCTCTCTCGCTACCTCTCACTGGTGTTGAGCGGTCGAGGATTGGAACATCGAGTACCTTCAGCACATTTTTTACATTCCACCATGAGGGGTCTCAGCTTCAGCCCCCCTCCACACGCTCACAGACACGCACGCACGCACGCACAACGCTCACATTCAATCACACGCGGCCATTACCACCCGTGTATTTCACATCCTGGTTAATACTCCGCACACGCTCAGCTCTTACATGTGCACACAAACACAGTTGTCATTTTAGACCCCTCCTGCTCGATATCGATTAAATGGAGAAAGAAAACGAATGACATGCCCTAATGTTATAGCAATATGGTTAACCCCTCCTTCTCTCTCTCCTTGTCTCTCTCTCTCTCTCTTCCTCGTTCTCTTTCTCTCTCGACAGCAGTGAGGATGACGGAGTACAAGCTGGTGGTGGTGGGAGCTGGAGGTGTGGGCAAAAGTGCTCTGACCATTCAGCTCATCCAGAACCACTTTGTGGACGAATACGACCCTACCATAGAGGTACAGTGTGTGTGTGTGTGTGTGTGTGTGTGTGTCTCTGTCTCTGTGTGTGTTCTGGTGTCCAGCCCTCCTGTCCACAGCTGCATCTAATCATTTCGTCGTACGATGCAATGTGGAATATTCTGGGCCGAATGTGCGGAGGTCAGATTAAGGAACAAGGTCCCCCCCCCCCCCCCCCCCCCCCCTCCTCAGTTGCTTGTACTCCTTTCCTGTCCGCTCGCTATCGGAGGGAGAGAGAGAGAACAAGGGACGTTCGGGCGAAAACTGAACAAGTGAGCAAAGTTTGAGAGCGTCCCCTCTCTTCCCCTCTCTCTCTCTCTCTCTCTCTCTCTCTCTCCTCTCTCTCGCTCCCTCTCGTTTCACCGCGCCTGCTTGTGGTCAGACAATGTCCTTTTTGTGCATGTGCATTCCTGGCCCCTGTGCTCTACCACACAAAGGACCAGCAGGCCTCTGTGTTTGTGTGACTGCGGTCCGGGAAGCTAAACATTAGCCCCCTGCTAGCTGCTAGCCGTCGATCTGCGATTAGAACCGCGGCTGTTCATCAGACCCTTACCAAAGACAAACAGCATGGTCAAACGCTTATCCCAAGCTACTGTTACCACAAAGCAGGAGAACATCCCGGAAAATAGGCTAGCTACAGCTAAACCCAATCCATCTGAAAGGATCTCCAGAGTCCCAGCTCGAGGTTCAGGTAGATGACTGGCCACTAGTCTAGTTGGTGTTCGTCAGGTCAGCACTAGTGGTCTAACCACAGGAAGTCCCTCCACCCCATCCAGGACTCGTACAGGAAGCAGGTGGTGATTGACGGGGAGACGTGCCTGCTGGACATCCTGGACACAGCGGGTCAGGAGGAGTACAGCGCCATGAGGGACCAGTACATGAGGACAGGAGAGGGCTTCCTCTGTGTCTTTGCCATCAACAACACCAAGTCCTTCGAGGACATCCACCAGTACAGGTATGTGTGTGTGTGTGTGGGGGGGGTGTTCAGGGTGGAGGCTTGGGGTAGGTGTGTGTGCTCCCGGGGGTTCTGGATGAAGAGAGAGTGTGTGTGTGTGTGTGTGTGTGTGTGTGTGTGTGTGTGTGTGTGTGTGTGTGTGTGTGTGTGTGTGTGTGTGTGTGTGTGTGTGTGTGTGTGTGTGTGTGTGTGTGTGTGTGTGTGTGTGTGTGTGTGTGTGTGTGTGTGTGTGTGTGTGTGTGTGTGTGTGCGCGCGCGCGTGCGCCAGCTCTCTGCAGTACCCGGGTGATGTCATGTCGTAGCATTTAACGCGGCTAAAGAAAGCTTAGCCTTCCACTGGTTGGAGCAGGCTGCCAATGAAATCGATCCTGACTCAATTAGAGGAGGAGGGAGAGGGAGCTCTCCCAAGGACACGAAAGGAGAAAGGGAGAGAGGGAAGAAGGAATCCAGATGATCCCGCTTTCTCTTTTGCGCCCTCTCGCTGTCGTTACGTTGAATATAGGATTAGAAACCCTCTTGGAACACACAGCAAGTTCCACAATCGGTCCAGAATAGCAGGCTATCGAAGCGGGAGCGCTCCGGTGACCGTATTTTTCGAGGTTGGTTGTTCACGTGACGGAGGCTGAGGTTGCAGCCCACACACAGACCCTGAGCGCAGTAGAACCGATAAAGGAACGTTTTTTTAAGGGTTTCTTATCAGCTTCTCCCAAGAATCCCTGTCGTCCAAACGACTCAACACACACGTTCACCCTCCCAGGCTGGCCACTTCTATCTAGGATGTGCTGATTCCTAGGAACCTCTCAGGCTCTCGTGAGAAGACCAGGCGTGGCGTCTGTAATACAGGCTGCGCTACGCGGCCGGGATCTTCGGCCGTCCCCGCCGGCGGCGGGGAGAAGATGACGGCCGCCGTGCTCCGGGCGAGGAGGGGGGACGGAGGGGGAGGGGGAGGAGGAGGGGAGAGGAGGCACGAGCCGCGAGCCAGGAGTGATAGATCGATCTGACCCACTCCCCCTCCGTCCTGGCTCAGGGCTGGCTGCTGTGGGGATGAGGTAATGCTGTTTGCTGCCTAGCCGGCCGTCCACCTCCCCCATCCCCACCCCCCCCCCCCCCCTCCCCTCCCGCCCGTCTCCAGCAATGCAGCGCAGCGGTGCCTGGTTGCTCCTCAGGGTCCTAAAGAGCCCAGGGTATCTGTCTTTGACCGTATGGCGGGGAGTTCCTCGAAAGGTTCTCACGCCCACGGATAATCCCTTGTGAATTCTGTTACCGACGCGTGTTTCTCTCCTGCAGGGAACAGATCAAGCGCGTGAAGGACTCGGATGACGTGCCCATGGTGCTCGTGGGTAACAAGTGTGACCTGCCCGCCCGCACGGTGGACACGAGGCAAGCCCAGGAGCTGGCCCGATCCTACGGCATTCCGTACATCGAGACGTCGGCCAAGACACGACAGGTATGCTGCCTCACGCGGAGCTCCGTCTGACTTCCATTCAGTGGTTTTAGCAGACGGCTCTTATCCAGAGCGGCTTCCAGCAAGCACAGGGACATTTCCCCCCTGAGGCAAGCAGGGTGAAGTGCCTCGGCCCAAGGACACAACGTCACGTTAGCACAGCCGGGAATCGAGCTCCCGACCTTCCGATCGCTAGCCCAACGCCTTATCCGCTGAGCCGCATGACCTCCCCACACGTGAAATGCATTCGGCCCTTTCAGAACTCAGTTTTTCCCTTTTCTTTGACCTTTTTTTTTTCCCTTTGTGATGTGCTTGTATTTCTGACATGCGCTCGCAGCAGAGCAGTCCTGTCCAGTGTTGCCTAGCAGGGGGACGTGTCATAAGCACGCTGCCTCTGATGAGTCATGTTCAGGTTGTGCTGAGAGGCAGCTGGCAGAAGGAACGGGTTCCCAGCGGTGAGTCACAGTGGCCCCTTATCTCCTGCTGTGACTCCAGCGCAGGGCCCAGCCAAGACTCTCACACACACAAACACACACACACTCACTTACTCCCACACACACACACACACACACTCATACACACACACTCACAGGCCCAGTTAGGGGAAGAAAAAAAAACTCTCAGACACACATACACACAACACCAGGCCCAGCCAAGACTTGCGCACACACACAGACCGTTCAGAACAGCCACCCACCTGAAGACACCCAGATCCCATCTAGGCCTTGGGATTCTCTCAAACCTGTTTCGTTTTTTTTTTTTTTTTTTGCTCTGCTTTGCGATCAGCTAGTCTGAAGCAAGTTGTTTCCATGGCGATGCCAGGGCGCCTGTGAAATGTGCACACAGCTGTCATTTGTTGGAAGGCTGTCATATCATGTGTCACTGAACTCCGCGGTATCCATAAAACACTGACCGCTATTGTCAATCCATAACATTTCTGATGTTGTACGTGGTGGCTGACTTTCCCATCTACCCCCTCCACCCTGTTTCTTTGTCTCTCCCTCTCCCTCTGTGTGTGTGTGTCTCTCTCTCTCTCTCTCTCTGTCTCTCTCTCCCTCTCTCTCTCTCTCTCTCCCTCTCTCTCTCTCAGGGAGTGGAGGATGCCTTCTACACGCTGGTCAGAGAGATCAGACAGCACAAGCTGAGGAAACTCAACCCTCCTGATGAGAGTGGCCAGGACTGCCTGAGCTGTCGCTGTGTGGTGTCCTGATGGGAGTACGTCAGCCTCACACACACACACACACACACACACACACACACACACACACACACACACACACACCATGACGCACCAGTCCTCCATCTGGACCTGGAGAATCATCTTCTTTCTCTCTGTCTTCCCTCGCAGCTTGGCTGCTGCGATGGAGTAGTGGACCTGCGGCACGCAGTGGCAGCATGGACTGAAGATCGACAGGGAAAGAGGAACCAACGCAAACATAAGAACTTTTTTTTTTAAGAGAGGACGGTCAAAGAGAAGCAACCACCTGGCTGAGTTTACCCATGGATACTGGGGAGAGGGGAGCCTTTGCTCCCTGCCTGCCCAGGCTGGGCTGTGCAACTCCGGGGTGGGATCGGTTGAAAAGCCTCCCTCTTTGATTCCATGTCTGCCAGACCAACACCACTACTGACTCTGTATAATCCAGTGTGATCACGCTGGGAAGCTCCATGACTTCTTGCTAACTTATTGTTTAACAGTCTCAACACTGGTCTTAACTTGTGGGGGTGGGGGTTGTGGGCAGTCACCCGCCCCCTCCCAATACGAAAGTCTGATTCTTTCCCTCACCCCGCTGTACTCCCTGGATGGACCCCCCCCCCCACCACCACCACCCTCCAATCAACCACCCCTCACGTCTCCAAGGGGACTTCACCGCACCCTCCTCGTCCTGGTTCGAGGAGGGGGAGGGGGACGGAAGGCCTCAGAAGATTGTATTGTTTTTCACGATGTAGCCTAGCTGCGAAACCGGTTTTTTGATTTCCAATAACGACAATTGTGTTGAGAGATGAGACTGTTGTGATTGAAGGTTTTTGAGGGGGGTGCTTCTCGACGCCGTAAGTGAGAGAGGTCTGTTTAGCGTAGCGGGGGGGGGAGGGGTGTGGGGGGGGGTGGTGGTGTTTGTTCAAGGCCGGTCTTTTTTTTTTAGGATTTCCTTATTTGGTCGTGGTCGGAGTTACGGATCGAACCATCGGACGGGCTTGTAGTCCTAGAATGCCTTTCCTCCACAGACCTGCAGGCGTGCGTTAAGGATCTTCTCTGTGGAGTAATAAGTGTAATGACTAGTGTAGGTTCTGGTGCAATAGGATTGTTACTGTTTGACTAGTTAAGGTTTGGGAATAAACTATCTCTCATGGCTATTTATTTGCTTGTATTTCTTGGTTGGAGACACTAGGGGAGCGTAAGATGTAGGGCCTCGCTGTCTGTCGTCTACCAGAATGTTCTGGAGTCTTTGATCCAGGGAGACGAGTCCCTATAGTGCTTGTCGTTACTCTGATATCAGGATAGGCATGCTGACACCTTGATGAACCTGTACAGCACGATTTTTCTTCAGGAACTTGAAGCTCTATATTTTACAGATTGATTTAGTGGTATTCAAGTCATGAGTGGCATTATCTTTCCGATCATTTACTTTGCCCAGGTAGAGTTACAGTGTTTATCTTGCGGGCTATTGTTTTAGCAGGTATGCATCGGTCCTCACTGTGTTTTTTAAATGAGGCTCAGGAATCAGGATTCAGACTGGTTTCTCCACCTGACATCCTGGAGGCCCCGGATGGGAGGTCAGAACTCACCCCCGTCCCACCCAGATTGTAATGCACAAACCAAATCCTGCCTTAAATTGCTAGTCATGTGTGGGGCAAAAATAATTGCTTTTCTCCAACCTTCCCCCCCTCTCTCTCACGGATGCCTCTTCAGACGTTCAGTCTATGGAGTTGAACGGAGTCATCTAGGAGCCATTTTGATTCGTGAATCATGAGAATGCATGATTGATCGTGGAAGTTATCGCCCTGATTCACTTATGTTATCTCCTGAATAATGAACATCTGGCGATAGGCAGCCATTACGCTTTGCCCTATTCGACATGCCTTATCTGTTTGCTAGGTGGTACCGCCTGTCTTGTGTAAAAACCCCTGTGTCAGAGCAGCGAGCGCGCCTCAGGTTAGCTTCGCTGCGATGTGTAGCAGTTTCCTCGTCGGGAGCGTATGTGATTGGAGTGAGGGGTGACTGTAGAGAGGTGAACTGGACGCGGTCTCGCTCTGTCGTTCAGCTGTTGTGGTCTCCGCAGACGAGACTGCAGGGGAGTTCCACCCAGGGAGACAGGGCTAGGCGATCCGTCACTGCATGGCCTGTATGATTCGTTTAAAGGTTGTTCGTCTTTTGGTGTCCTAAAGTGTGTGTGTGTGTGTGTATAATGATTTGAAATCTTCATTTTACTGTAAAAGGCTATGGTATTTTCTTCCCATGTTAAGGTACTCACAGGTATGACACGATAGCCACTTAAAAGTCACTTAAACAGCTCTAAGCTCTCCCCTTGCCTTTGAAATTAAAATGAATAAGTGAAAGTATTTCGATGTATATTCCATACTAACCCCTTTAGAGCTTATTGAAATGCTTGTGGTGCCCCACAGTTTTGGTGCCCCCCCACCCCCTTCGTCTTTCTTGTACACGAGGACACTTGTTAAAACGTCTGCAGTCACCCCAGCCCAAGGTACTCTTTTCTGGCTCATTTGTTCAATGTGTGCCCTCCTTGGTTTGGCTCCAGTCAGCAAACGCCCATGTACATTGGTGGGAAGCTAGTCTTAGATGCAGCTAACACCAGAAGACTGTCCTTCAGAACCTCCAAGAATGAGACGTTCTTCAACCGTTTGGGCATTTTTTAACTCAACAACAACTAAAAAAAAGATAGTTTAACAGGCCGAAATAAAGATAACGGTCTTCATTTTTTTCCTTGCTGAATGGGGAACAGCAGTTAGAGGGTGATCGTCTCATGGATCTCAGGCATTGAGTCAAATGATGCGTTTCATCTGAGGGGATTCTGAAGATGGCTGTACCTGCTGTCATTGTTAATAATCTTATTGTTGGTGGTTTGTTTGGGCAGAAAACTGTGAATATATGTGTTTAAACTAATGAATGACCAGATATCGTTTGTCTTTTATGAGGAAAGGAAAGAGGTTTCATGAATTTCAAAAGAAAAACAACTAATATTTTAACGTTCCATAATTCCACAATGCAATTTTAAGAAGTACTTCATCTTTGATCCCAGTCGATAAGTCTGCAAATACGTCTTGAGCCGCAAATAATTCAAGCATTTTTAACAAATGGGTTCCACGTGTAGTTGGTGGTTAGGTATGCCATTATTTGATTGGTTCCTCTCGTCTTACCCTACCTGGATCAGCTTACACTGAGTCACGCCTGAAGGTAAACGATCATTTTAACAACACAGGGGTGCTGCTTTCCTGAGTTAGGGAAATCAAAGACCAGCAGCCAAATACAGGTTCCATTGTCTCAACTGGGAAGAAACATCTTGTGGCCTAATCGTGGACTTTTTGAGATTGTGCACAAGGTCAGAATCCTGACTAAGGGCTTGCTTCTCCCTTGACAGCTGTCCAAGGGAGGACATGGTGGGTTCAAATGTATTGTGAAATTGTTTATTGTTTTAACTATTTAAGATGTATTTACTCAAACAAACTGGCAAATGTATAGCAGGACAGGAATAAAGATGTCTTAATGAACACACCCTGGCCCTGCTGTTATTACCCCAACACCTCCATCTACCAACATGTCAATATATGCGCTGCTAGTTTGGTGCTAGGCTTCATGTTTCCTTAGGCTGAGGATATGCTGCCATCTACTGTATTGGAAGTGTCCCATGTACTGTCATTATAGAGAAGAGAAATTGGACAGGGCTAAGTTTGTTCCCTGACATTTTATTCTTTCCGAGCAATGCAGTACAAACACACGCCAAAGTAAAGTGGTGTAGATTCCACTCTGGTCAAAGTTCAAAGAGAAGTCGTAAACGTGCAACACATCACAAAGCGTCTTGCACAAGTGGGTGTAACGGTTATATGACAGGTTTTTTTTTGTTTGTCATTCTATGATGTTATGATGAACTGTGGAATTGTACGGTAATAAAAACTGTACTGCTTGTTAGTTTAGATTATCTAACATATTAAACACCCCTGACAGATTACAGATTAATGCAGATCATCAGGAGACAGTTATGTAATAACATTATTAAATTAACATTGAGAAGCAGACAGGTCACTAGTGTCGTTTATTTTATATGCTGTGATGCATGTGTGTGTGCTGATTGGTTGGCAGAGATTAGTCATGAACCATGGACGATAAGACTGATAGAATGATGGTAAAACCCCACCATACTGATGTTAAACTACAAGCCAGGCAGAATAAAGATCCTGTCTGGATGTTCAACTACACATAAACATGAGTTATGATAATCTGGATGCATTACGGAAAATGCTGCCTAAGGTAAGAGTCTGTTTGTTTGAAAAATAGACGTGCTGTATTTAACTGAAAACTGTAGTCTTGTCAGGGGTTAATGGCAACAACAGCTTGTGGTGACACTGGTAAATGTGTTTTCATTCTGTTTTTCCAGTAAATGTGGTACTTGGTCCCATCAAAACAAATAGGCAGTCCCCTGTTTCTGTCAAAACCCTTGACTCATATTTGTTCCTTGACAAATGTACTTCCTTCTATCTAGACTTACAATCACAGGAAACATGTTGCTTTAGAATTAGCCGTTACAATTTCCCAGTACAAAGGTCTGCAGCCCATGATGGATAAATATGGTGAGTACCTTTCAGTGTGTATTCTCTCATGGCCAGTCCTGTTCCAATTGTTTTGTGGTCAAATGTGTTCTGTCAGGAGCTGTATGGTATTCTGTCAACCAAAATATACAATGTAATTGCCTGTCTGATGTTTGTCCATTTTCTCCAGTTTTCAATGATGGGAGTGTGAGGAACTTAATGAGCCTTATGGGAACCATTCCTGTCATATTTAATGGTAACCAGGAACCGCGTCTATCCTGCATGACATCACTCGAATGACACTAGAATCACCACAGACATGCTGTCCGTTCCATAGTCCAGTGTAGGAAGAAATGAAGCACATTCATTGGAAGACATAGAAATGGTGTCCCCAATGTGTTTCATTGTGTCTGGTGTAGGTCAAAAGTTCAACATCCCAGTGCAGTTATGGTTGGAGGAGACTTTCCCGCAGTCCGCTCCCATGTGCTACGTTAAGCCCACCCAGGAGATGATGATTGTGAGGAGCAGACACATCAGCAGCAATGGAGAAGTCCTTCTGCCTTACCTGCAGGAGTGGAAATACGTGGGTGTCATGTTTAACCTTTACATGTTGCAGAGTGCTGCATCTTTTTAAAGGTCACCGTGGCTCACGTAACAATCGGCGTGAGCCACGTTGCTGGTAGTCGGCCGTGGTTTATTTACCGTGAGAACCGCGACTAAACTTGATGTGTTGCGCTGCTTACAGACGTTTCCAAGCCTACATGTGGTCGCAGCGACGACTCTGCAGATATGTCGATGGTAATGACAGGATGCTGTGCGACGTTTATTTTGACACCATTTAAACAGGTATCTGCACCCTTTTCAGACTGAGTGTGATCTCTTCACCCTGGTCCAAGTGATGTCTGCCATATTTGGAGAGGTTCCTCCTGTGTGCATTAGGCCGGGCGCAGACCCCGACCAAGCTACTTGTGAGTCTTATACGAACATACGGGGAACATTCCCCACCGCCACCCTCCGACCACACACACACACACACACACACACACACACACACACACACACACACACACACACTTGTATCTCTGACTAGGCACTAGATAAATGCAGAGATTGATAAGAATGACTCATCCAGCTGAATATGAGAGGCTAGGTTTAAAATAGATCTACTTTCAGAAGCCTTTTTTGTCTTGTTCATGTCTTGTCACGTTGGTGTAATAGACTTCTAAGTATTGGAAAATGTATTTTTGCAAGGTTCACAACAATCCCAGAGACACGCAGCGGCCAGTTCAGACGCAGTAACTTCCTGCATATCTTTGATCAGTGAAGACGATCATCCTTTCCAAGAAGAAAACGAAACTAACTGCTAGTTGTTGTTTTTTTCATGTGCTGAGTAAAATTGAAAATCTACCACTGAATAGTTCTAGTGTGTGATTACATGACTTTGAGGTTTTCTTTTCGATTTCACATCCGTCTTGGGCTTTGACGCTGCTGCATCTTGAGTATCTGGAATTTCACAATACAAGCTGAAGAATAAGATACAAAACATTAATTGTGGAGACATTATGAAACAGGCATAATAAAACATGCATTGGTTGGATTTGTCTGCTAACCGAATACTTGTTAACCACAATACAAACTATAGGAAGGTTTTAGTTAAGTTTTTAAATAATTGTGTACCTGTACAAACCACTTATTTTTACATCTAAATAAAAATAAGAAAAATCCAAATGTATTTGTATAGACCTTTTTACAAGCAATGTCACAAAGGGCTTCACAAATGCCCATAGAACTGCCCCTCGACCAACCAAAACCCTCAAGGAAGACAAGGAAAGACTCACTAGGGAGAAAAAATGGAAGTAACCTTGGGAGGAGCTACGCAGTGAGGAACTATCTCCTCCAGAGACGGTTGGTGAAAGGGAGGAGCAGAACACAGGCTAAACATAGTCGTACATCTAGAGCAGGGGTGGGCAATCCTGGTCCTCAAGGGCCACTGTCCTGAAGGTTTTAGATGTGTCCCTGCTCTAGCACACCTGATTATAATTATCAGGCTTCCACAGAGGTTGATAACGACCTGTTCATTTGAATCAGGTGTGTTAGAGCAGGGAAACATGGAAAAGCTTCAGGACAGTGGCCCTCCAGGACCAGGATTGCCCACCCCTGATCTAGAGAGATTTAATTGGTCATTGAAACATCAAAACTCAATGCTGAACTTGGGTCTGAGGTAGCACAAAGTCAGTTTAGGCAGCCACAGGGCTTGGGCCCATGATTGGTGCAGCATCACAGGCAGGGGGATGAGGAAAGGGACCAGGAACTAACTCCTTGTTCATCAGGGAGACTGACGTTCAACTGGTGACCAGATCCAGGATTGGTAGAATTTGATTAAAATGTTGTATGAGTATGCATCGGTGGAGAAGGATTCTGACCACGTTTAACTATGAGATCATTGATGCATTGATCCCTTATGATTTGAGTGTTGAGGGCTGATTCAGTAGGCCCTTGTGTTACACGGACTGTATAACGAGCGGACCGGATAAAGGATGCTAGACTTACCGGAACTGCTGTGTTGTTGTTGACCACCTCCATCGCAGCAGCTAGATTCTTTTTATCGTGACATTTCTGGGATTTGTCCTAAACTTAGACCGCCTTGGGCCGACAGGAAAATACGAAAATAGACCTAAAACGTTTTTATTGAATACGTTTCATTCTATAGAAGGCAGCTGGTCTTACTTGTCCTAGTTCTACTTTAGTTCCGGACCCTGGGCTGGGCTAGCGACCCAACACCTGCTTAGCATCAGCTAGCCTGTTAGCCTAGCCTGTTAGCCTAGCTTGTTAGCATAGCCTGTTAGCCTAGCCTGCTCAAGTTCACTGGGAAGAAGAAAAACCACCATATCTGTAACCATGGCAGTGGTCAACGAAGGTGCCCTGAAGAAGATGCTGAAGGTGAGAAATAAAAAAGAAGATCTGACACTAATAACTATGTCGGTAGATTTAACGATTTGTAATAATAGGTCGTTACCTGGCAGCGCCTCGACCATCATGATCCAGGTCAGCTGAAGCTGAGGAGGGGCATGATCACCACTTTAATGATCCATATTTTGACTTAGATGTGAAAGACTAATGTTGGCAGATAGTTACTAATGTGGGCAGATAGTTACTAGGTCGTTCGGGCCTCTAACATCGATTGATTTCCAAAACGTTGCTTCTGATCGGTTCACCGAAGCCAGTCTAACCGTAAACAGGGAGTCTTCTTGTTTGCAAGCTGAGTAGATGATGTTAATATGCTTGTCTTTCTGTTTTTCAGCAATACAAATACAGAGATCTGACTGTCCGAGAGATCACCAATGTAATATCCCAATATAAAGACTTGAAACCTGTCATGGACGCCTATGGTAAAGTTCTTAATTTCAGTATCCAAACCCCGGCTGTAGATTCAGATTCAGATTCAGATTCAGATTACTTTATTGATCCCGAGGGAAACTCCTTTGTATCAACGGCACACAGTCTCGCAAAGCACAGTTAAGGGTAAGGGTGTGAGGTAAAAGATTAGAAAGTGTACACAGGGGTAGGGGGTGGGGTCAATAACAATAAGTAAAAAAAATGGTGGGTGAGGTGAATCCTCCCAGGGAGCATAATGATTATGTACAGAAGCTATACATTTACAATTATACAGTAATGGTCTTGTATAATATACAGTATTATATTAGAATGTACATGATTTTCAGTTTTTGTACAGAATGTGCAGAATGTACAGCAGAATATACAGTATGTCCAGGATAAAGTGCAGGTTACAGACTATACCCTTATAATCTATACAATTCAATTACAATTATGCAAGTAATTGTGATGTACAGGATTTACAGTTATTTGCAGCATATACAGGATATACAGGATTGCAGGTTATTAGCAGAATATACATGGTTATATACAGTTGTACCAGAATATTGCCACTTCTGTAGTTATGTTACTCCCCAGCCTGGCTCAGCTCATCACAGGGTTCTGTAAGCTGACCCAGGTAACCATCTGTCAATCTGTGTCTTTCAGTGTTTAATGATGGATCCACCAGAGACCTGATGAGTTTGACAGGGACAGTGCCAGTGAGCTACAGAGGTAAGGTAGGACTGCTGGAGTCCAAGCTGATTAATAAACAAATATTTAAAAAAAAAACTACAAAAAACACTTGTGTTCTATATTATTTTTTCTTGTTTCTATCGCTACCTGTTTTTTATTTATTTTATTATTATAATTTTTTTTTTACCAATGAAACATGTTACACTGTTTCTTTCTTATCTCACAGGCAATGTGTACAACATCCCAGTGTGTCTGTGGCTCCTGGACACGTATCCCTACAACCCTCCCATCTGCTTTGTCAAGCCAACCAGTGCTATGATGATCAAGACGGGCAAACACATCGACGCCAACGGCAAGATCTACCTGCCTTACCTGCACGAGTGGAAACATGTATGTCAGCTAGCCAGCGCCTCACAACTGCTTTATTGTCTTTGTCCAGGCACTATGTAAAATCAGTCAACAACGATAAACCCAAATCATAAACATTTGACTACGTTTGCATGGAATGTTGTTTATTTAAACCAAGTTCACCTCATTGATGTTGGTGGAAATCAGTCAAATGTAGCTCACTTGAGAGTAGTCATGACATTTCTGAATAAATGAAGCATTTTGAGTTTGACTAAATCTGAATATAACAGAGAAAATCAAAATATATAAACATAATTTGTTTCCTAGCTGATGAAATGCATCGCTGTTGCGCATTTGTTGATCAACAGTTCAACCACGTGTGTGAGATCTTATAGTGACTGTGTGTGTGTGTTCCCTTCAGCCCCAGTCCGACCTGTACGGCCTGATCCAGGTGATGATCGTCGTGTTTGGAGAGGAGCCCCCTGTCTTCTCCCGGCCCACCACCCAGGCCCCCTACCAAGCCTTCCAGGCAGCAGGACCCCCAAACCGTCAGTCACTCCTCCTTCTCACCCTTCATGATAACAAGTCCCCAAACAGAAAGACTACTTTTACACTCAAATGTCTCCATTAATCACTGGCTTGTAGTTCCATCCTCGGACACCAGAAGGCGCTCACACACTGTCTAGTGAGTGAGAAGTAGGCTGTGTTGGTCAACTGTACCTTTTCTTTTTTTCTTTTTTTTTTACCCAGCAGCATCCTACATGCCCGGTATGCCTGCAGTGTCACCTTATGGTCCAAACCCTAACCCAGGGTAAGCTGTCTGTTCACCCCCTCCTCTGTCCTCCTTCCTACACCGTGCATCTCACGCTCCTCAAACCAGTTCTGACATGCATGGGGTTACGTAAGCTTCCTGCCAACGTAGACGTATCTCTGCAAATCTAGCTGGTTAATAAAAAAAAATCAATCATCTTGCTGCTTTAAGTTTGCACACTCTTTCCTCTATGGAAGACCCCATTTAGTCTTCTAGCAGACGTTCTTATCCAGTGCGACTTACAGCAAGTACAGGGACATTCCCCCCTGAGGAAAGAAGGGTGAAGTACCTTGCCCATGGATACAACGCCACGTAGCCACAGCCAGGAATCGAACTCGAAACCTTCCGATCACTAGCCCAACGCCTTAACCGCTGAGCCACATGACTCAGCCACATGATAGTTAAGATTTGAAATGGAGTTGCATCTTGATTTGTAAAACGTAGATTCGAATGAATATGATGAGGATTATTTTGCTCATCTAATGTGACCTAAACATGTCATAGAATGGAGCGTGTGTATGTAACTATCACATCTGTGTTATTGCGTGTAGTGGTTACCCAGCTTACCAGTATCCTGGAGGAAACTCCTACCCTGCCGCAGGGGGCCCTGCACACTACAACTCCCAGCCTCCCGTCTCCACTGTCGGTATGTATGAAGTCACGCCACTTCCTGGCTAACGGAGGTTTCACTCCGTTCTAGCCCACCCTGCTGCACATGCACCCAACAGTATTAGACTTTGGTTAACTATTATACTTCTGCTTCAAACATACTGTTTAGTAAGTAGGCTAGGAGTCAGTGCGTCTTTTAGTTGAGGATACATAAGCACTGTCTTAGATTTAGATTCTTAGATTCGAAGGTGAATGCCTGTATCATTCCTGGCTCTTTGACCTTTTTCCTGACCTTGGTCTCACACCCTAGCCTTTCTGTCTGGGTGAGAACCCCCCACAGCATGACCCCTCTGGAGTGCCGGGCAGCCTTCGAAAGGTCGTGGCTGTAACCAGAGCAGGGGCCACTAAAGGCCAAAGAGTGAAAGTAGGGGGTTCAAAAGCAAAGTCCCTGGCCACTGCTCCCCATCACAACACCCCTCACTCTGGGCTATTTATAAGACCTGGGGGGGGGAGGCTTGTAACCCCAGACCTGGGATCAGTTGCCTCCACCCACAGCCTGTTGATGATGAGGGACTCTTTAAGTGCTCGGCTGGCTCCGGATCAGCGCGTGGGGGCGCTTCGCTGGAGCTCCTATATTTAGGAGCAGGGGAAGAGAGGAGAGGAGATAAGGTTGCCTCCCTGAACCTTCAGTGTTCGGAGCTGAGATTAACCGTGACATTCACAATGCTGACTGCAGCCTGCTGCTTTTTGATGTTGAATAGACCGAACATAGATCTCACTCCAGTCTGCCTCTGGTTTTGTCAGCCTACTGCGGCGCTAGAGACTCAGATCGCCAAGCTCCAAACAAGGACACCTAATCCTCCCAGTGAGAGACGAGTGAAGCTTGTGTTGTCGTCTAGCATTGTAAGCTAATAAGATTTATCTTGCGTCGTCTACCCCCCCCCCCCCCCCCCCCCCTTCCTCTCCCTCCATCCCCCCCCCCCCCAGGTCCAAGCAGGGATGGGACCATCGGCGAGGACACCATCCGCGCCTCCCTGATCTCAGCGGTGAGCGACAAGCTGCGCTGGCGGATGAAGGAGGAGATGGACCGGGCCCAGGCCGAGCTGGACGCTCTGAAGAGGACCGAGGAGGACCTGAAGAAGGGGCACCAGAAGCTGGAGGAGATGGTCTCTCGCCTGGACCAGGAAGTGGTGAGGCCCTCCACCTTGGTTCTCTGTCTCTGTCCCATCTTGGGCGTTGCGTAGATGTGCATCTCGGATGTGAATTGTGTTGTGCGCGCGAGCAGTCCGAGGTGGACAGGAACATCGACCTGCTGAAGAAGAAGGACGAGGAGCTGAGCGAGGCCCTGGAGAAGATGGAGAACCAGTCGGAGAACAACGACATCGACGACGTCATCGTCCCCACGGCGCCCCTCTACAAGCAGATCCTGAACCTGTACGCCGAGGAGAACGCCATCGAGGACACCATCTTCTACCTGGGGGAGGCGCTGCGGCGCGGGGTCATCGACCTGGAGGTCTTCCTCAAGGTAATGGCACGCGCGCAGACGCACGCACACCTTTTAATTTCGGTGTCGCTTTCTACAGAAGTGTGGTTTTCGATTTTCTGGCCGTTAACGCCTCTCCTCCCCTCTCCCCCCTCCCCCATGTCAGCATGTGCGTCTGCTCTCCAGGAAGCAGTTCCAGCTCCGAGCCCTCATGCAGAAAGCCCGCAAGACCGCAGGCCTCAGCGACCTCTACTGACCCCGTGCGGTCGTGCGCGCGACCTTCCTTCCCTTCCGCCCCCCTCTCTCTCTCTCTCTCTCTCTCTCTCTCTCTCTCTCTCTCTCTCTCTCTCTCTCTCTCCTTCTCTCTCCTTCTGTCTGTACGGCTGTTCCTCCTGTCCTATGTCCACCTCTCCGTCTGCTTCTCTCCATGGGATCCTGCCTCTGTGGGGTCCCCTCCCTCTCTCCTCCATGGGATCCTGCCTCTGTGGGGTCCCCTCCCTCTCTCCTCCATGGGATCCTGCCTCTGTGGGGTCCCCTCCCTCTCTCCTCCATGGGATCCTGCCTCTGTGGGGTCCCCTCCCTCTCTCCTCCATGGGATCCTGCCTCTGTGGGGTCCCCTCCCTCTCTCCTCCATGGGATCCTGCCTCTGTGGGGTCCCCTCCCTCTCTCCTCCATGGGATCCTGCCTCTGTGGGGTCCCCTCCCTCTCTCCTCCATGGGATCCTGCCTCTGTGGGGTCCCCTCCCTCTCTCCTCCATGGGATCCTGCCTCTGTGGGGTCCCCTCCCTCTCTCCTCAATCCCCCTCTTCCTTGAGGGAAGTGCTGAGCCGGCTGGACAGGAAGCCAAAACGGCGGATTCACCTCAGCACACTCGAAAATCAAACCAATCAAAGTTGATCATTGGCCCACGCGCTTCACCCCCCGATTCAGCTCATATCAGGCCCAACACACCGACTCCCAGTTCCCACAGAAAACCAGAGATAGTGCTAGAGTGTGACTATGCACATTTTGCCCAGGCTAGAGATATCCATGCTGTCATGGAGGCAGTGGTCCGGCTGGAAAGCATGACATCATGTAGTCAAAGCCGTCATCTTTCATGGGGAAGTGCAGCAGCAGGGCGGTGAGCTTCGTAGGTCAGGAAAAGTGAGAAGGTCTCGTCTCTCTTTACATCGAACACACAGTGCCACGGTCCCAGGATGCTGGCAGTGTGTGTGTGTGTGTAGGGGGTTAGGGGGGGGAGGAGGAGGGGGGGGGCGTAGATCCTTCCTTGCGTGACGATGACTTTGCATTCTTGGTTTTACTGGTACTATGAGAAGGACAGCATCACTCAGGTCTCCATGGAGGAAAGATTCCGCTGTGGCTTTGAAGGACAGAGTGAGGGGGGTGGGGGATAGGGAGGGCCGGGGATAGGGAGGGCCTAAAGGGCCACTGTTCGTCCACAGGCAGGCTGAGACAGAGGCTTTAGCCTCCTGGTTCTTGTGGGGATCCCGGGACGCGAGTTCCCAGTCGACCACCCTCCCTCGCTCCCTTTCTCTCGTCCGCCAGGGGGGGCGAAGCACTTCCTGAATGGTCGGTCAGCTGACCTGCTTGGTCCCTCGATGTGAACAGACGTGTCATGTGATCGTGCTTAGTGGATACGACAGCCCTGCACCTCTCTCACTATCTCTGTTCTAAGGTGCTGAGATTTTCTCAACTGACATTTCTCAAAAGCAGCAAGATGGAACATAATTTATACCTCTATACACCTCCTGTCTTTTGTTATTAGGTAGTTTCGATCTGTGGTTCACTCCAGTCATCATAGCCACTGTGAGAGGCTAGGTGGAAGTGGTGGAATGGGCAAACATTATTGTACTAATCAAAACTCATATGGAGTATACAAACAGGTCTCTGTTAAAGTTATGTTTTTACTAAATGCACTTTGGATTGTATGATAAGTAGGTTTAATGTTGGGTATTGTTTAGCCTTTAGGCCATCTGTTTTTTTATTTTATTTGTAGATTTTATGTAAATCGATACAATAAAAAGATCTGATTTGTCGAGGCTAATGTAGTTAACTTCTGTGGTTTTGCTTTTAACACACTGTTGTGTATAAACACACACTGCAGTGCATAAACAACAGCTGAATCATCAGTTGCATTTAAGCACCTGGTCGATATAAATCGTCCTTTCACAGAAACACAAACACAGTAAGAAGCCTCAGTCAGCATTCAAATTGTTGTTTTTTTTATTCGATGGTAGAGCAAGTTCAACATCCAGCCTCTTTGACAGTGTCTAAAGCCAGACAGGGAACAGACATGTATCGCAACAGCTCACCATTCAGTTTCAACACAATGAATACTGCTGCCTTATGGACAGTGTCGTCACAGATACAGTACATGAGTTTGCAAACATTGCTACCCAAAGACAAGGTGGAACAATCACACACAAAAATGGAGTGGGATTAAGAGCGTACAGAAGCGCAAGCGCATCAAGCAGAAATTCCTTACAAACAAATCTGAACTGGAGGATGTTGGGCTCACCCCGACCAGGAAAGCCGTCGATCGATACATTCAAACACAAGTCTATACGGAGAGCGATACTGACGAGGTGCAGAGAGACGGCAGTCCGACAAGGGAAGCCAGGGTCGGGGGACGCTTGAACGCTGAGACCCCCCCTCCCACCCCAACCACCCTCTGTACCCCCTCCCCCGCCGCAGACACACAGCAGAGGCCAGGTTAAGGGCTACAGGTTAGACCTGCTGAGAGGACTCACAGAAGATCTCGTAGAGAGATAAGAGGAGGGGAAGGAGGGGGGAAGGAGGGAGGAGTAGAGAGGGGAAATGACACCTGTGAATCTCATGTTGAGCCAAAAACATCCTCAGCCGACGTCGAGCCCCTGTTGGATACGCTACATGATGCATCCCGCCCACCCCAAATGCATAACAGGCCTCATTCACCGTCTCTGGTAAGAGGGGGGGGGGGTTGTAGGTCAAGGGGTCATGGGTACATTAGGGAAGCTAGCAGAAGCTAGGGGAAGGGGAGAGAGCCACTGTAGAGGTTTATCTTCTGTGCATGGATGTGGGGTGTGTGTGTGTGCGTGTGTGAGAGAGCTCCTCACAGGACAAGCTCCTTCTGGACGCTCCACAGGGTCTCGGCGCTCTTGATCAGCTGCTTCTCCTCGTCGGGCTTCAGGGTCATTTGGATGACGTCCGTCAGGCCGCTGTTTCCCAGGACGCAGGGGACGCTCAGGAAAACCTCCTCAGACACTCCATGCATGCCCTGAGAGGAAAGGGGGGGGGGGAGGATGGAGGGAGACAGATTGAGACAGTTGTCGGTTGGGTTGGAATACCCATTAGAGCCAGTGTATCCGTGTGTGGACTTACATTGACCAGAGTGGACACAGGGTGGACCTTGTGCATGTTCTTCAGGATACTCTCCACCAGGTCAGCCACAGACATGCCAATAGCCCAGGAGGTGTAGCCCTTCAGCCTGATCACCTCATAGGCACTGGGAGAGCACAAAAGGAGAACCAGGGAGAGAGAAAGATAGATCAAAGTAAATTAAATTGGCAAGCGATAAGAGAAGAGCGATAAGTATGAGTTTTTACCATGTTGTTTTTTTTACTGTGTATAGTGTGTGTCTATTTATTGCATTTTTAATATTGCTATGTACTGCACTTTGGTCAACCGTGTTGTTTTAAAGTGCAACAGAAATAAAGTTGGATTGGATATGCCTTGTTGGAAACAACATGAAGACTGGCACAGCCTGGCACAGGTTTTATAGTTCCACTATCATAGGGCGGATATTTCTGCATCATAAAAAACGATGAATGATTGAATAAATACCTAAGCTTCCAAGCAGCATGGCTTGAAAATGTTGTGAATGGTAGCTAGGGACATTGAGGTAGGCATTCTTCTACAAAACCTCTACACTAGATCTGCTTACCAGTTAAGATAAACTCTCCACACAATGGTGTGCTGTGTGCTACCCAAAGCATTCTTCCTGGCTCATAGCCATACCTCAAATTCCCCCTCAAGCCACCTCCAAATCCTTTATCTGTGAGATTAAGCTTGTGGACCTTGATCTACTTTTCCTGCTGATTATTTAGCGGGGGGGGGGGGGGGGGAGGGGGTTCTTTATTAAACAATCCTGCCACCTCACCTGTCCACCACCATCTTGTGGACGTCCTTCCAGGACTCTGCGTCATCGGGGGAGCCCATCTGTGGGTTGAGGGTCTGCAGGGAAACACCGGCCACGTTCACGCCACTCCACACAGGCACTGGAGGGGAAAGAGACAGGCCGTTAGCTTAGCGGACAATGCTACGCTACCCCCCCCCCTCCCCCGACAGACAGACAGACAGCCGGGCGAGGTCAGCCGCACCGCTGGAGTCTCCGTGCTCTCCGATCACCCAGCCGTGGCAGGAGGAGGGGTGGAGGTGCAGCTTCTCTCCCATCAGGTGGCGGAAGCGGGCGGAGTCCAGGTTGGTGCCGGAGCCGATGACGCGGTGGCGGGGGAAACCGCTCAGCTTCCAGGCGACGTAGGTCAGGATGTCCACTGGGAGGAACATTAGAATAGGTCTCGAGTTTAAACGCTAGAACTTCGCGCTTTACGCTTCCTACGTCCTCTCGCCTCCCAGAAATAAACTTTTCTCGCTCTCTTCATATTTCTCTCTCTCTTCCCTCCCTCTATCCCCCCCCTCCCTCCCTGGTTCTCACCCGGGTTGGAGACCACCAGCAGGATGCAGTTGGGGCTGTGCTTGACGATGTTGGGGATGATGAACTTGAAGATGTCGACGTTGCGTTGCACCAGGTTGAGTCGGCTCTCTCCTTCCTGCTGGCGGGCACCGGCCGTCACGACCACCACCTTGGAGTTGGCGGTCACACTGTAGTCTGGGGGGGGGGGGAGAACAGCCACAGCGTCGGCCCTACAGACAGTGGTTGGTGTGGAACTACTTGGGGTGGACGTAGTCGGGCGGGGGAGGGGGTGGGAACCAGGTAGGGGAAGACCTCTCACCTTTGTCGGCCACGATCTTGTGCGTCTTGAGGAAGAGGGATCCATGCTGCAGGTCCATGGCTTCGCCCTTCAGCCTGTCCTCCATCACGTCAACCAGGGCCAGCTCGTCACACAGGTCCTGAACACACACACACACACACCCCTTTAAGGATGACTGCGTCATACAGACGCCAAGACAATGGCTAGGGGCCCTTGACCTTGGGTCTCTCTCTCTCTCTGTCCCTAAGGGGCCTGGTTGTTCCTTCTGCAGCAGAATAACCAGACGGCTGGATGAACCACTCTCTTCCTCACCTTGAGCAGGACACTGATGGCGGCGGCCATGCCCACCATGCCGACACCCACCACCGTCACCTTGTTCCTGCAGCCCACAGGCTCCTCCTTCATCACGTGGGTGATCAGCTTCTCCTTGGTGGACATCTGAGAGGGAGGAGAGATTCCGTCAAATACACAGCGAGGGCATGTTTGACCCTAACCAGCTCGTGCAAGACCAGTAAACATGAGATACATTTGGCATTATACAAGTACAGGTACAATGAAATTGCAGATACAGAGCCTCGCCTATACACGCGCTGCCACTGACTTCTGAAATTTCTGGATAACATGAGGAGAGATGCGGGATAAGCAATTAGTAACAAATCTATGCGTGTGCGCCTATGTGTATAACAAAACGGTATAACAACAACAAGCTGGCGAAGACGTTGGATGGTATGTAGGCTTATCAGTGTAGATGAAGTTTGCGTGTTCGTAGAATCTGTGTAGGCGCCGGTACAGGCGCAGTCAGTCTGTCATCGGCCTATGATATCACATCTCCTTCCATTCTGAAATACTGTAGATACCGCCTCTCGCTATGCTATTAATACACTCTCACAATTCACAAATAGGCTTCTAAACCTCCTGCTTTGGATAGAATATAAGCTTCCATTATCTAAATAGCAGTACCAGCGTTACATACTAACGCAAACACTAAATTCGGATTCATCCAACATTCCAACAGCTCTCCTTCCCCAGACAGCACTCAGGGTTAGGGTCTCCAAAGCAACTGCTTATCCCTGCTGCTAGTTGCCATGCCGCCCACACTATCATGGGGCTGTCATGGCTCTATATTGACTTGCAAGTGGATGAGAAGGATAAGTGCAAGATGGCCTGTTTTCACCATCGCCAAGAGACCCGAGGTCCTTTGGTGTTGTGTGGACAGAGGCACGTAGTGAAGTAGGTCTGTAGAATAATAGGCTCAAACTCCTCCAGCAGAGAGCTATTTAAGACCCCGTTCACTCTCCTCCACCCCAGCCTTGAGCTCCACACACACACACACCTTCCCTGAACCAGGCCAGGGCACTCATCCAGTTATCTCTCCCTGAGAAGAGGCTTATCATGGACTAATGAGCCAGAGAACTGCTGCAGGCCTTCAGGCGCACACGCGTGCACACACACACACACTCACCCAGGGAGCTCCTACCTCTGCAGACACCTACGTGCCCTCACACACACACACACTCAGCCAGGAAGATTGATCGGTCCAGTCCCTGTTACAACAGAACGACTGCAGAGGATCATTCATGCGCGATATTCGACTCCAATGATTACTTCGCACCAACCAGACCAACGAGTCACGTTTGGAATGATTGTTTTTTTTGTGTTTGTTCAGGGCAGTGACCTCAGCGATAGTGTGATCATGGGTACAACTCATCCATGATGAGAGGTCACAGGGTCGTTTGGGGAGGGGGGGGGGGGGGTCAAAGGAATGTGCAACTAAACACAATCTATTCACTACTTGCAAAATTCAATGTCACCAGTTCATCTCCAGATTCGAGGAGGGTCCTGGGTCCATTGTTCCACGGAGGAGGGCGTCCTCGAGTTGGAAATGTTGAAACGTCATGTTTTTAGAAGATGTCACAATGCATCAGAACGGAAATAAACCCCGTTTCTTTCAGGCAAATCAGGCACAGTACCGACCCTCGTGAGGATAAAAAGCTTGGTAAAGTCGCATTATTTGGCCACGTTTGACGGCTGCATGCGTCGTGTGTGTGTGTGTGTGTGTGTGCGCATGAATGAGTGACCTAGCTCAACACTGGCTGTCTACCAGCTGTAACAGCCTCTAACAGATCAGTTCTCCTTGGTTAACATAGGTCACTCTGGCCCTGCAGTACTCAGACAGCTCTCCCTGGGTGTCATGTGTCCCTGCTCACTACAGGTCATCCATGCCACTCCCTGCCTCCAGCAGTCTTCCTGACTTGGACTTTAGACTGGAAGACAGGCTGTGGGCCTATCTAGATGTGTTACACACGCACAAGCCCACAACAAACCTACATGAGCTCCAAGCAGAGTTACTAAGGATCTGACATCAATGCCCTGTATACTAGAAAATGGGATGCAAACCGACTGGCCCAATAAAATGGCAAGAACATTATTTTATTGAATCAACAGCCTTGAGCGTGAACATACTGGTAGTCCTGCGTTCTCATTATCCCTCAAGACAGACCATCTAATCTCACCATGAGAGCAGACAGGGAAACTACAAATACCAGGATGCTTTGCAACGCTTTGGAAACTACAGATACCAGGATGCTTTGCATGAGGGGCATGGCAATCTGATGCGCAACCACTCCACACGTTTCAAGAATCCGGGCACGTATCTGCATTGCGTTTGAGCACTAGATAATCTACTTGAAACTGTAGAAAACCGGCACGATATCCATCAACTGGATTAAAAACCCCACAGATAACCATTAGGCCGCACGTAAAGAATCAGACACACGTGCCTCGAGCATTATTAACATGTATCGAACTACAGAATGTAATGTTAAGTGGTCTAATTTCTTACGTTACTTGAGATTTCCATAAAATAAAATGCGAAAACGACTGTCTAAAACGTATTCCAAGCAGCGTTCACCGCCCAGAGCCAATATCAGGCAGTCAATCAGCCTTCAACAACAGGTTATTCCCAGCAAACTGCGGAGCTTTCGAAACTCTGTGCATCTGGTTTTCTAGATGTAAATTCACGAATTATCCGATGACATCTGTTTCTAGCATCTCTCTAGTCTGGAATCCAGGATGGAAATCGATGGTAAATGATCCACATCAACATCGCCCCAACTAAAGTCAGGCCCCCCAGTTCCGCTTTTAAGACTTCCCATTGACTTCCATGAGGCTGGTCTATCCAACTCTATACACGTTATAGAATAATCTATTATATTATTTAAACACTGACACACCCCTATATATTTTCACTATTGCACAGCAGACAATTACAAAAAATATGAAAGTGCAACGTTTGAAACGAAGCAATTTAACCCAAAATACATCCGTAGGCTGACCTAAGCCTAGTCACAATACAAACGTCTCTCACCTTGTAGGTTTTAGTGATTTAAGGGGGATAAAAGACTGAAGGATCAGGAATGTCTTGGACCCCGGGCTCTCCTCTCTCTCCGCTGGATGCAACTTTCCTGCAGCAGTGACGGGCGCTTGCAGCAGCCCCCGGTATTTAAGGAGCGCGTGATCACAGATGAATCACACCCGGGCGGGTCTAGTAGGCGTTTCGTGTTAGATGTCACGTCCATGCTTAGGAAACGTGACCACTGTGGTCCAGTGTGCAACAGCACAACCTATACCTTGCAATCAGCAGGCAGTAGCTCTGACCCAACGTCCTGTACGCATAATATTGAGCCTGGGGGTTGGATGTGAATGTACTGATCATGATAGTTTGGATGTTATGTTGTTCACAAGCCTAAGCTTAATGTGCTTCCTGAAAAGTAGAATAATCAGGAC
Organism: Neosalanx taihuensis; assembly: GCA_030340665.1. Lineage (NCBI taxonomy): Eukaryota > Metazoa > Chordata > Actinopteri > Osmeriformes > Salangidae > Neosalanx > Neosalanx taihuensis. The sequence continues at coordinate 12,344,490 of CM059290.1, read as the reverse complement.
ATACTAAAGCGTATTTGGTTATACGGTTAACTAAATGAGTTCCAACTGCAACAGTGCAACTACAGTGTCTTGTTTTTGCATTTCAAACTTTAGAGGAGGTCTTTTCCAAAGTTGTCCCCACTCAAGAGGTTTATCTAAATGTTATGACAGTCTAGATAGAGGATATATTGCTCCATAATGGCGCATTTGTGTAGCCAAATGTACGGCAGGGTACACGCCCATCCATGCTGACTTGAACATTTTGTCCTTCCTGACATCTTCCTCCGACGCATGTGAGCACGCCGCCTTGCCAGCTGTCTATATCCCAGCCTAGGGCTCCATCGTGTGGTATCTTTTCGCTGTTACCCTTCTGCTGTCGACTTGAAGGCTCTACTTAAGCATGTTTAAGTATGCATGTATTTAAATATGCATGTATGTGTGCATGTATTTATGCATGTATTTAAGTATGCATGTATTTATGCATGTATTTAAGTATGCATGTTTAAGTATGCATGTATGCATCCCATCGTCACCACCGCTCACTTGAATACTGCACATTGAATTCCAATGAAGGATACTCTGCTGTATAAACTATAACCAACCCCCCACCCCCCCAAACCATCATTGGAGCTGTGCAGATAAAATGACAATCATAGATCTGTCACCTGTTGCAACATAACAAACTTTAATGTATCCGTTCCAACTAGAACTCAGCATTGGGCTTGCATACTCACAATATTGAAGTTATATGAGGCAAATCTCTTGAAAACCAAAGTATTTATTTTGTTGTGGTTCTTCCGGAAACAGGCCTGTTCCACGCTGAAAAGGCGACCGCAGGTTCGAACCAGGAAGAAAGCCCGACTGGATCCCAGCATCTTGAGGCTCTGGGTGCGTACAGGTAAGAGGCCGACGCTAAGACTGCGTGCTTCACCCTGACACCTGGAAGGTTCCTTTGAAGTTCTCTGTCATGGACTTGCGTACTTAAGCTGTGAGATGTGTTTATCACCACGGTACATCCAGGTCGTAGCAGATAAACAGGGTTATCCTTCAGAGCCTATTGTTATCATGAACATTGAACTTTAACAGTGTAGACATCGGCCTGTTCATGTCTTTGACTGTGATCCAGTGACCCCCACTGTAGATTATTAGGCTGAGGTTGTTAATGGTTATATATGACAGCGGTGGTAATGCTCCATATGCTGTGTGGAATCTGTTGACCTTCCTTTATTTAGATATGAATACAAGTAAAAATAGAGAAATCCATCATCAAGTGTTCCAAGTACAAGTTCGGGTGAGTTAGAATTCTTGACGCTACTTCAAAGGGTTCTTAGTTTTCCAGCTCAGCAATTCTAAAGGTATCAATATCAAATCAATATTCCTTCATGGGAGTTTGTGAGGATTTTTTTTGTAAACTGAGCATCTTGTAGTTTATGGAGGGCTTATCTACAGATACCAAGCGATCTGTCGAAACGAAGATTGGTCAAGGCTAGGGTAAAGGTGTTGCTGATGAAATTGAGCATGTGATAGCAGAGCAGCTGTAAACCATTGTGTTTGACGGTACTGAGCGTTGTACTTGTCACGCCTCCTCAACTCCATTGAATCAAGCTCCCAGTCCATACGCATGGCTGATACAATACAATGCCCAAAAATGGAAAAGAACAGTGAGGGCAGTTATTTCGCTGTTCGTACACCGTGCAATAGTTTTAATATTCACTCCTGTCTTGTTGTTCATAGCATGATATGGATCATTTACATTTAGTCATTTAGCAGAGGCTCTTATCCAGAGCGACTTACAGGGACATAAAGGGACGTTCCCCCCTGAGGCAAGGAGGGTGAAGTGCCTTGCCCCAAAACACAACATCATGTTACCTTAACAGAGAATCGAACTAAGGACCTTCTGCTCACTAGTTCGACACCCCTAACCTCTCAGCCTCCTGACACTGTTTATGTACTTTAGTTCAGATGTTTCATGGCTGTTTTTTCGCCTATAAAAGAAGACCATAAAATAAGTTATTTCATTCAGCCCACTGATTGCTAATAAAGATGATAAAAGATAAGATGCAGCTCGAGGAAAATAGGTTGGACTCTCGGATGAAAAGGGGACGAAGGTTGATCACTGTGGTGACCTTCCATCTGAGGGTGAGTCGGAGGATAAAATACAGACGGTAAGAGATAGGACAGTTATAAAAGCTTATAGTATGCTGCCCTCCAGAGATCTATCTAGCAGATATCTATAGTACAGACAGATCTATCTACAGATATCTATTGTACAGACAGATCTATCTACATATATCTGTAGTACAGACAGATCTATCTACAGATATCTATAATACAGACAGATCTATCTACAGATATCTATAGTACAGACAGATCTATCTTCCGATATCTATTGTAGAGACAGATCAATCTACAGATATCTATTGTACAGACAGATCAATTGTACAGACTCAGTGATGTATCGTACATTTTCTTTTTTGCATAACGTGTCAAAGCCTTTCTTTCATATTGAAGTCAGATTTGCTGAAGTTCTTGTCTCCTGTGATTGTATATCTAGTAAGAATTGTATTCCATGGTTGAAGCTTGTAGGTTTACTGCAAATTAAGTGTAGAATCCCACCAGAAGGGGGAGCCCTTAGAAAGGTAACGATCTCAGACTGGTTTCATTTCTCGCAAGCAAAATGGTCTAGTTGAAATTCTGTTTGGTGTATTTTTCATCACCCAGCACATGTTCATGATTAGACAGTCATTTTGCCGGTCTGCAGGTCCATGTGGGTCCAGATCAACTGTTGTGGGTTAGGATAGAACACTTTGGATTCTGTACAAACCCCCCCCTCACAAAAAAACCGTCAAATGTAACTTTAAGAAAGGTCACAAAGGACTTCACAGAGGCCCATAGATCAGCACCAGCTAACTAACCTAAACCGTAGGGGAAGACAAGGAAAGAGAGCCAGAGAAAATACGGACGAGGCCTCGAGAGGAGAAGCAGTTCAGGGAGGAATCCTCTCCTCCACAGACGGCCGGCTACATCGACGTGATGGAGACCTAGAGAGCTGTGTGCCCGTGACAGATCCTGTAACGGTGGGAATCAGTCTACGCTGAGGGACATCACACACGCTTACTGACAGTGCATGCTTAAACAGCACGTTCACGAATGTGTGTCCGTGCACTTGCCTGTGTGTGTGTGTGTGTGTTGCACGTGTCTGTGGGATTGTGTACTGATGTCTGTGTTTGCATGCGTGTGCTTGAGGGTTTGTACTAATGTGTGTGTGTGTGTGTGCAGGGTTGTCTATGTGAGACTGTCACTCACACGGTAGAGAGACAGATTATACACCGGCTTGCCATGTTTTGACCACTCAGCATCATACATCACATCCTGTCGTTCTGCATCCATCATTCCCAAGCAGAACCCCCTGTTCCCAAACTTGAAGCATCAACTTCTTATCCTACTCTAACCTCCTCTAGTGAGAACCTCACCAAACACTCTCTCATCCGTCCCCAATGCCCCCCTCCCCCAGAACCCCCACACCCACCCTCTCAGCGGGGTAAAGCAACACCAGTTTGTCATGTAACCCACCTAGTGCTCCACAGGGTCAGCTGCCAACACTATGTTATTGCGCAGGGCATTGGGACCCGTGTAAGCTGTGGGCGATGGCCTACCTGCTCTCGCTGCCTAATGGAAGAATGGAAGGAAATCAAATCACCCGGCCCCAGATGACGTCCCGCCGCCTGGGTTCGAAATAGAAGCGAGCGAGGAGAAAATCCTTGGAACACAAGCACATCAATCACTAGCAGGTTCTGCTGGGACATGAAGTACTTTGCACATTCTCACAACAGGGTCCAGACACTGGGTGGATGTGCTTCGGTCCGCCGCTTCTCAGCGCCCCCCCACCCCCACCCCCAACCCCTCCTCTCCACACAACCATCAGACAATTCACGCACCCCCCAAAAACAATCTGAAGTTCAAAACAAAGCCTCTCTCAAAAAATGGCTGCTTTTATTTTTTTGTCCCCTGACCTATTTTGAGCTCTTGGGCAAGCCCTCCAACCAACGTCGAACCTTCTTCTCATCCATTTCTCCTTCTGGCTCTCTTCATCCTGTCATCTTCCTCCTCCCCTTTTCCCAGCGCTCCTCTCCTTTTAAGGTTTCCTGTCCTCCTTCTCTGACTGCTCCTCCTCAACCTCCTCCTCCCTTTGTTTCATTTCTCCTCCTCGTCCCTTTGTCCTTCTCTTCCTCTCTTTCTTTTTATTCACAGTTCCTCCTCCTCCTCATCCACCACCTCTTTCTCCTTTTCTTCTCGTCCTCCTCTCCCTCCTTCCCTCCTTGTTCTGCAGCTCCTGGGCCCTGGACTCCCTCCATGGCTTCCTTCTGCACTCTCATGATAAAGTTCCTTGTGGAGTTCCTTCATTAGCCACCCACAGGCAGATTAACCACAACAATAATAGCCCAATCAGCAGCAATTAAAAACTGATAAAACCAGGACGAGTTTGCATAGGGGGGCTGGTGGGTGTGTGTGTGTGTGTGTGGGGGGGGGGGGGCAGTGATTGGGAGCTAGGGGCGACTGGGGCTGCGTAGGGAAGGGGTTTAGAGAGAGGAATGGAGGACCGAGGGGGTTTGCATTCTGCTGCGGAGCGCACAAAGACCGCATCAACATAGATCATCCAGTGGCTGCGTGTGTGTGTGTGCGCGTGTTGCGAGTATCCCTCCAGTCACTATCTGCTCATCAGACCCATTGTTGCTATCAGAAGTGAAATCCGTCAGCAGTCCCCAGGTACTCATCAGGTGCTAATTGAAAGGTGACATCATAATTGTGGGTTCCAAGAGGTTCCTTGTCTGGAAGGAACGCGTCTGAAAGACACCTGATCAGACAGACGATCCTCCAATCAGACGCTGTGAAATCTAATCTCCGGACACGGGAAACCAACCCAGGGATCAATCTCAGCTCTTGTAATTAAGATCGCTCTGGCATCGGTGTTTGTGTTGTTTTCATGTGGCCACCATCTTGCCACTGGCCCGGTATTGTTCTGGCAGCCAGATGAAGATGACAGCAGGTGGATGGTAGATAAGAGTCTGCCTCCGGGCATGCTGGGATTTGCCAGGTATGAGCTTCATAAAAAGCTGTGTGTAAATCCCACACACAAGCACACATTTACATATACACACATACGCATTCGCGCACATGGGTGTTTTCATGTGAGATCAGAGACCTTGGAAGCTGTTTGCAGTTAAGCCACAGAGAGGTCTCGTAATCTCCCGCTTCCAGATTTTCTTCATACAGCAAAAGGTTACCGTAAAAAAGTGTGTGCATTTGTACGTGTGTGTGTTCTAAAAACCTATAGGATACCCAGTCTCCAAGCCACCAGTATAGGAACACCCATATGCACGGAGCCAGGGTTTTGATGTAGTCACACCACTGAGATCAACCCCCCTGCTGGCTGAGTGAAGATCCCAGTCGGCCTGGTCCAGCATGGCCTCACACCGAGGCTGGAGCCTTTCCCCCCACAGCCCCCCCTGGTAACTCTCCCACCAGGGAGATGGAGGGTGAGGGAGTGGATGTGTGAGAAAAGAATCAGGTTAATTGAAGATTTTGCGAAAAGTTGAAGCGAAAAGAAGTCCCTCAGGAGGCAAATGTAGGCGGGGGCAGTTGCTGGATTGGGGGCGAGATGGAGAAAAGGGGGAGGGGGTGGGGGGAGGCGAGCGAGGGATAAAGTAGAGGACAGCGTGAGGCTTTGGTGGAAGGTTTGGTGGCAATGAGACATGAGCGAATGGAACGTCTCCATTTCTCCAAAGGTCAGATGTGTCGGTTCTTCCTTTCCCCCCCCTCCCTCGCTGCCCTCCCACTGCTTCTCTCTCTTTCAACCAGGATGGCTCCCACTCTTCCCCCTCTCCCCTCCTCCTATCTCTACCTGCTTCCACCGGCCACAGATGATTATCTTCCCCCCTCTCCTCCTCCTCCTCCTGCTGCAGGAGCATCCTCTATATTTCTCTTCCACAGGTCTCTCTCTCTCTTTTTTCTTCTTTCTCTCCATCTCTTCATCCCTCCCTCTCTCACTGCCACATTTCCTCTGGTTCTATTTATTACCGCTCCCTCCCCCCCCCCTCCTCCTTCCCTCCTTCTCTCTCTGGCCTTTCCCCCCCATCCTTCCATCCCAGCATCTATTTCACAGATGACAGGCTTCATGTGTGTAACGCAGCAGATGCCAGGGTGGAGAGCCTGACCAACTGTTTTAACTCCAATCAGACTTTATTGCTCTCCGGAGGACCAGAGTGACACCCCCTGCCAGCATGACATTTCCCCCGCTTTCAGAGGGAGGTGTGTGGGCGAGAGTGAAGGGATGGGGTGGGAGGGGGGGAGAGGAACGGAGGAATGGTTTCTGTGTACATGTGTGCGTGTGTAAAAGGGGGTGTTGGCCCAGGCAGGGGGCTGATGGGAAAAAGTGGACAGTCATTACCCCCCCCGTGCCTGGTGAGGAGCCTTCTAACCCGTTGGTTTCAATCAGGCTGTCCTTGTGTGTGTGTGTGTCAACGTGTGTTAAGCATGTGTATCACTGTGTGTGATGCGTGTGTGGGTCGCAGTGTGTGTGTGTGTTGGGGTGTGCTGAGAGGGTTTGAGTCAAGAGGGATGGACGTGGTAACAGTAATTGCATGTGTGTGTGTGTGTGTGTGTGTGTGTGTGTGTGTGTGTGTGTGTGTGTGTGTGAGAGGCGCAGGCCAGTGTCAGCAGGGATGGAGATGTCGGCGGTAATGCGTCTGCCACAGTCCCTCCCTGGCGGCAGCTCCGGCCACCCCTGCAGCACGGCTGTCTGTCGCCTCCTTCCCCCTCTCCATCCATCTCTCCCTCTCGCTTGCGTCCTCCCCGCCTCACACCTCCCTCCCTCCCTCCCTCCCTCCCAGGCAGAGACAAAAGCACCAAGGCCACAGCAAATGACTGCAGCCGTACATTTACCGGTAAACAGGGATTCGGATCCGTCCCTTCTTTTCATGGCTATAAGCAGGGTGACAGAGTTGCCATGTTCGGACGTCCAACACTAAAAGCACAAAAAACATTAACGACGCAACGGATAACAATATAAAGTAAAAAAAAAAAAAATGAAAAAATGAAAGCTGGAAGCCCCGATTCTTCAGGCTTTCTTGGAAACCGCTTGTGTCACGGTGGTTTGAAAATATAAACAAGGAAGCAAGGCACGCCTCCGCAAAGGTGATTGGCTGGAATGTAGCGTTAAGCACTCAGAATGCTACATTTACTTTCCACCGGAACTGAGAAGGCCCTCGCTCAACATGTTTCCAGGTAGAAGACTCTTGAGTGCAGAGGAACATGCTGTAAAGGGGTAAGCAGCTACAGCACATCTCTGGGAGACTGTGTGACTCTCATCCTCTCCTCTCCAATCTGGTTTGCTGCAGCAGCCAGGCAGAGGTCAAGTCACCTTGACCAGACTTGGTGTTCAGTGGTGGTTATTACACAGCTCCCCCTCCCAGGCAAACACACACACACACGCATCCATTCACGCAGGCATGTACTTAGTCATACGCACACACACGTGCAATCATGGGCAAGCTCTCGCACGCACGCGCACACCGTTCCCGTCCGCTTGGCTTTGTTACAGGGGAAGTGAGGATGACATTGCCAGGAGCGCTTTTCCAATTGGCCAGAGAGCAGTGCCTGACTTGGAATGTGCAAAGGCATTTTCAAGGGCAACCTGCCTCGCACACACAACTGTGTAGGACACACAACCAGCCTTGCACTCACAACTGTGTAGGACACACAACCAGCCTTGCACTCACAACTGTGTAGGACACACAACCAGCCTTGCACTCACAACTGTGTAGGACACACAACCTGCCTTGCACTCACAACTGTGTAGGGCACACAACCAGCCTTGCACTCACAACTGCGTAGGACACACAACCAGCCTTGCACTCACAACTGTGTAGGACACACAACCAGCAGAGGAGGTCACCTGTTAGGATGCCAGCTCCCTCAGACTCCGGGACCGACTGCACGGCCGGCTAGGTTTAACGGCTTCTGACGTGTCGCGAATGGCATTCTTATGACCATGGAACTCCACCTGATTCAGATTGAGTCCTGAGGTCAAGGTGTGTAGCGGCCGCCCCGGACTCCAGGTAGATCCCAGCACCCTATAGGCCAGGGTGTCTCTCGGCACTGGAGCATCTAGGGCAGGGTTCTCCAACCCTGGTCCTCGAGGGCCGCTGTCCTGACCGTTTTAGATGTTTCCCTGCTCCGGCACACCTGATTCTAATGAAGGATCATTATCAAGCTCTTTGGAGGTGTGCTGGAGCAGGGAAACATCTAAAACCTTCAGGACAGCGGCCCTCAAGGACCAGGATTGGAGAACCCTGCCCTAGACGCTCAATCGCCGAGAGACATCGTCACCGGCATTCCCCGCGTGGATCGTGCGGTTGGCTCCTAAATCGCAGGGCTTTAATTGCAAGTGATTACGGAGATGTTAATATGGTCAATGAAGTTCTTAATGCGGCTTGCAGCTCCGCTAAGTTCGGCCCTGTAATTACTCAGGCGCACCCAGCCAAACTAATTACACACACCAGCGCTAAGCTCTGCCCGTGATTGCCAACAATTTGCTTCTTATACTTCAATTATTGACGCAGGAATCACCACAGGTCCTGATTAGCGAGGGAATACGTAGTGTATGTTTGTGTGCTTGTGTGTGCCTGTGACCCTCCCCCCCACCCCTTTTCTTTTGTTTGTATTGCGCGTTGTCTTAATTGTCTTAAAATGCCAAGCTGCAGAACTGTCTGGACAACAAACAAAATGCCATATTGTTGTGCAAATAATAATTGTTTCTTTTTGAGTCAATGGTGTGTTTCAGTGTTTTTGCCAGCAGAGGGCAGTTGAGTTACAGCTGTGCCTCCTCATAGCTGTGAGCTTATGAGTGTTGCAATACTCTTTCCTTTCTCTTTCTCTCTCTCTGTCTCTCTCTCTCTCTCTCTGTCTCTCTCTCTCTTTCTCTCTCTGTCTCACGTACACACACACAAGAGATTTGAACAGGAGCCCACTAGATCCATCCTGTATGTCTAATTATTGTTTCTTAGCGTGGGGGATCTCTACCAGCTGACCTGCTTGGATTTTTCCCAGGCTCCACCCCCCCTTCAGAGGGGGACGTTCAGGGGGAAGGGGGGCGTTCAAGGTGGGAGGGGCTCCTGGATGGAAGCCTTCTGGGTGGTGGTTCGAGCCATTTTCATGAACTGATGATTTTCATGAACTCATCTCTCTCAGTGGGCTTTAATCTGTCTGGCCTCCATGAGACGGAGCCCTCGTCTCTCTTACCGTCTCTTTCTCTCTTCCTCTTTCCCCTCTTACCCTCGTCTCCCGCTCTCTTGCTCCTTCTGCCTCCCCCTCCCTCTCTCCAAGCCCATCTTCAGCTGTGCCACATCGCAGCATTTTCGGTCCAAACAGCTGATAAACGAGCGTCATGGCTGACAGGTAAAGGTCTGTTCATCCCTCCCATCCTCCTCCATCCCTCTGTCTTCCTTCTCTCTCTGCCCTCCAGATCATAAACGTTTACAGATGGACAGTAATAGTCTCTCCTCTATCTGACCACCACGCACTCATTAATCTAGCCCCCAGCAGGCTGGCCAATCACGCCCAGCCAACAGCTTCACTCAGCAAGCTAAACACCACCAGTCTGGAAGCGGTGAGCTCCGGTGGACGTGAGTGAGCGTGTTTGTGTGGGAACGTGTGTGTTGCCATTGTATCAACAGCTGTTCGCCCTTTGGAAAATGATTGTCCAAGGAGAATACTTGCCATTGCTTATCTTTGCGTGCGTGCGCGTGCGTGCGTAAGAGAGAGCGAGGGAGCGAGAAAGAGATCAGGATATAGATAGTTGATAGGGCTCTGCTCCAGGACTAGTTTCGCAGTCTGACCCAGTGAGCTGAGTGCGTACGATGAAGATGCAGCTCCTTTCATTATCCGGTCTGGAGTGATATTAAGGCGTCTTGCCTCCCACTCCACTCTCTCATATCCAGAGGTCATTGGATGCTTGCCACGCATCATGCATGTTTCATTTCCTCTCTAATCTCCTTTTCTTTCTGCTCTCTTCCCCTCTTGGTCTCCACCTCTCCCTCCCCCCTTTTCTTTTTTGCTCCACCCTCTCCTCTTCCTCCCCCTCTCCTCCCTTTTTTCTGCCTGCTCACCCCCCCCTCCCCCCGCCTCCTCCCATCTACCTCTCTCTGCTGTTCTCTGTCATCCCTCGCCACCTCAGTCTGCGCCCATCATTGCCTCCCTCCCTCCCTTCCTCTTTCTCTTCCTCGCCGTTCGTCCCTCGCCCTTGCTCCCTCTCCCTGTCCACTTTCATCGGCACGCTCCCCTCTCCCTTCATCCCTCTCCGCCCGTCCCCCTTTGCACGTCGGCAGGAATCGAGTCACGCGCGGTCGCTGTTCATGCCCCGCTGCATCGCTCCTCCCATGGTGGGCAGGGACCTGCGCGGGGGTCACGCCCGCCCTGAGAGCCCGGCTAAACGAGAGCTCCGCCACAACTTCAACCCCACATGTGAGGCATGTGAGTATCAGGTGAACCAAGGGGTGCCTGGTCATGCCTGGGAAACAAGCAGGCGGACAGGGAAAGAGCCTGCTGTGGAGGTTAGTGAGCCCAGACAACCTTGACAACATAGATTAGGTGTGTGAAGGTGTCCAGCTGTAACAACAGCCCACCTTGGGAACGCTTGGTACAGCCCAGATAATCACGCTCGGTATCCAAGAGGCTGCGGTCTGTCTGCCTTTGATGTGAGAAGTGAGGTTGGTAGAGGCATGCAGCACTAATACACAAGAAACAGGCAGTGTGGAATTGAGTTGACAAGATCAGTTTGGTGCTGTAGGCTGGGAATTGCAAGTAAACATATCCTCTCAAACACACACACACACACACACGCACATTTCTTCTGCGGCAGAGGGAAATAAGTTCATGGAAGGAAGGGAAGAGGAGATGGAGGATGGGATGGAGAGAGGTGCAGGAAGGGGGATTAAAAAAGTCCAGGTACAGATGTTTCCGGAAACTTCAAAGGCACGGAGAGTGTCAGAGCCCGGGCCATGCATTATTGAGATGACACCCACCCAGCCACCTGGCTCTGACATCACACACTCTACCCCTCCACCTGGTCCTGGCTTGGCTCAGAGTCCCCCCCGCCACAGGAACACCTGGCCAATCACCAAGCCCCCCTGGGATGATTGGCATGTGTGGACACTCCCCCTGTCCAGTGATGTGATGTGTGAGGATGCAGGTCAGAGTCTGTTCAGACAGAGATGTACAGAACACTAAAGGGAAACACACACAAGCCTTCCACATAAGGGACTGGGAGTCAGATGGCTCAGCAGGTTAAGGTGTTGGCCTTGTGATTGGGAGGTTGTGAGTTCGATTCCTGGCTGTAGCTACATGATGGGTCCTTGGGAAAGGAACTTCACCCTACTTACCTCAGGGGGAATGTCCCTGTATTTACTGTAAACCGCACTGGATAAGAGCGTCTGCTAAATGAATGTTAATTTATTTACTTTGTTTATTTATTAAATACATTTCATGAGCAAGTTCTCAGCGTTTAAACTTGCATTTTGGAATTTCGAGAATTCCAAATCAGCTAACCGCACACAAACATTGTGCGCTCTTGATTCCATTTAAATACAGTTAAATTCATTTAAATACAGTACCATATAATATTGTTTTGTCTTGTATGCCTGGGGAAAACATGAGCAAATAAACTGTAATGTTGGTTGTAATACGATTATGGAGTTGCTCTTTATCTCATAAATAATCATGTGGAATTTGTGAGGAGAACTAAATACAGCTGCAAAATAAAAAGTGATAACAAGACGGTATGGGCCAGGGTCACTCTGTAACTGCTCATGCTTGTCATGACATCGTATTGTCAGCGTTCAGGTAAATACGTCTATCAGTCATGTGACGCTGGCGTGACAAGAAAATCTGTGTTCCTTGGAGGGCGGTTCTGAAGAGGGTTCTGCTGTTGGCTCGCAGTATGAAAACAAGTTATTTGTTTGATTAGACCTCACTGATTATGGGAAGGGAGGTGAGATCAAGGTGCTTGTCTGTAGACGAAAATCTTTTTTTCTGTCTGTTTGGTGTGAGCATACTGGGCTCTTTAGGTTGGAAGACTGCTGGGTGTGTGTGTGTGTGTGTGTGTTAGTGTGTGTGTGTTTTTGTGTTGCTGTCAGACCTGGGAAAGCATGACATTGGACAGGCCTTCCCTTGACACTTGTACCCTTGCTGTGAGTCCAACAGACTTCAGCCCAAGCCGCAGTCACCAGTCTCAGACCACTGGGGTGTGAAATGAACCTAAGCGCTAAGTCACACACACATGCTATGTACAGGTGTGCGCACACACACATACACACAGGTGCAACCCTGCTAGGTCCACTCACTCCGCACTGTGCAGGGCTTGAACCCGGGGTTTCCGGCATGGGAGACGGACACTGTAACAAGGAGGCTAAAAGCTGCAACCTCTAGTATAAGTCCCTAGAGCATCCTCAGAGGAGAGGACTGAGGTTTACTGGCACAGCACACATACACACACATACACACATACACACAACACACACACAAGCTGTAGGGCATTTCGATCCAGTCTTTCAAAATCTCATCAGGAACTGTTCAGACTGTGGAGGAAGAACAGTAACTTCCAAATACTTTCCACCCCAAAAAACAAGTTGCTCCAGCAACGAGCTCGGGGCGGTGCTCCACTGATTCCACGCTTGCATGTTTTTCTGCGTTCACCGTCCATCATTAGGCTCCCAGGTCCTGGAGCTTCTGGAGCGCCTCCGTAGGCGGACCGAAGCGGTGCAGACTCACCAACAATGATATTCGGTTCCTGAAGCACTTCAGGTTCATCTGCAGCAAACCGAGAGGGGGGGTAGAGAGAGAACCGTACCTTCTCCAACAGCGTCTGAGGGAAAGTCCGAGCGAGAGAGAGAGAGAGAGAGAGAGAGAGAGAGAGAGAGAGAGAGAGAGAGAGAGAGAGAGAGCAAGCGAGAGAGAGAGAGAGAGAGAGCGAGAGAGCGAGAGAGAGAGGAGGGGAGCGAGCACAGAAGAGAACGACTAAGAAGGACAGCGACGGCAGGAGGCAATAGGACTGTGGAGTGTTTAAAAAAAAAAAAAAAAAAAAAAACGGCTGGACCTTCCTATAGAATCGCGTTATTCTTAGAATAAACGCCAACCGAGCTTCCCGGCCAAGTCTCCCCGTTTCCCCACCCGTCAACATGTCATCGTCTGGGAAAGACAACAGCGGTGCCCAACATGCCAATTACGTGGGACCCTACCGCTTGGAAAAGACGCTGGGAAAAGGACAGACAGGTTTGTTTGGCTCTTTCCTGCATTCACTGCAAATCGCCTTTCATTGCATAATCAGAGCCTCCATCGGACCGGGTGTGCAGCGGGGTTTCCCATTGAACCGGATAGCTTTGGAAATGGCATTAAAAAGTGCACGTTGTGTCCCCTGGTGTGGGAGTCCACCTGTCATAGGTCCTGAATAAGGCGTTTTGTTTTAACCCAGCACATGCATTTTGTTGTTGGCTTGAGCAGGGCTGTGCCAGAGCGGTCAGTGGGACGGGGGGATTTGCTGGCTGGAGGTTTTGTCTTGTGCGATATTATTTTTTTGGGGGGGGCTGGGTATGTGTGTTGCCCGTCCAATGTCCACACAAAGGCAATTATCCATGGTTAAAAAGGTTATGCGTGTGTGAACGGTCCGCTGCCTATGTGGGATTCAGGAATAGGAATTTATCCTCACGCGTCCATCTCGGCCGGTTCTCCTGGTCTGAATGTCCCTAATCCTGATTTGCCAGGATGACACCTGATCTATTCTGGTCTGCAGGGTTTCACCGCGCGCACGGAGCCCTCATCCGCACGCGGGCCGGACCTCACCTCCATTTCATATAGAAACATTCAGAACATGATCTAGAGCGTGGCTGGGCAGCTGTGGATATGTAGAAAGACAGAAAAAATTATTCTATTAACGTAATTGAATTCAGTAAGAAGCTGACATTTAGCTGTCAGGATTAGAACTGAATTAAATGGCTGTCAAGTTTCTGCATTGGCTGTAACTTAAATGAATCTCTTAATAAAAAATAATAATGATATTGGCTGTTTGTTGTATCAAACGTTATTGAGTCCTAAAACATTCAGTGATGCTCATGTCAACATCTCAAAGAAACCTTTAAACCAGCAATACAGGTACTGTCCAGAAAAGGTTGCGGGAGGCAGTGTTGTGTGTGGTTGGTGGTTGAGTGTGTTTGTGTGTGTGTGTAGCCAGAGCAGCTTCCGTAGCTGGTCTGGAGCAGAGGACTGATGCAGCCCTCTCTCTCTGTGCTCGCTGCCCCCCATAAGGAGACAACTCTCCTCTGAACAGAGATTGTCAGCCCATCTGTTGTCTAAAACGGCTACAAAAGGCGCCACTTCCCAGCTGGTCATGCTGGTTTGCCTCACTTGCCTAGTGAGTGTGTGCGTGTTTTGTTTGCATATTTTCGTGCGCGAACGGTTTGAGATCAAGCAGAATTCTGCTTGTTTCACGGGATGTTGTTGAGTGCATCATTGTAGTCCTCCTCAGAAGCTGTGAAGTTGTGAGCATATTTACACATCTGTTCTTTGTGTGTGTGTGTGTGTGTGTGTGTGTGTGTGTGTGTGTGTGTGTGTAGACCCAAAGTGGGCTGAGGCCAGGAAGGCAGAGATGGAAGGGAGGGAGAACGAGGGAGAGGGAAAGAGAAGGAATCGGGAGAGAATAGCCCATTACTGTGCTAACATGTGGCTTTTACTGCAGGAAAAACACCTCTGTGTTTGTTCACAGACACTGGACATGTTTGGTACAGCGGCTGAGTTCACAGCTCATGTGGGTTCAATAGTGTGTGTGTGTGTGTGTGTGTGTGTCCAGTGGGACTAGACAGTGCTGTGTAGTTAGTCCAGCCATTGCAACTCAGATTAATGACAGTGCAGAACATCCAGCTCTTCTGTTAACCCATTGTTAATCTGCGCTCATTCTTTTCCATGCTGCAGTAGGCAGGGCTTGTCGGTGTCTGCTGAGATTGGCGACCGTGTCTGTCCAATGGGATGAGTCAGGGCCAACCCTCCCAGGCTGTGATTGGCTGGTATTAATAGAGGAGAGAGTGGAAGGCCAAGGGTTGATCTGGCCATCCTGATCAGTGCTATGGTGCTGCACGGTCCATGTTCATTAAGTGATTAGGCGTGGGCGCACACACACACACACAGTATGCACACACTTACTGTACACACACACATACTCGTCCACAGAACTGGCTTTAATCCCCTACACAGCCAAGTCCTCTCAGCTCTCACTCACGCTCTCACGTGGCTCAGGGAAGCACAGAGTAGCACAGAACAGAAGTACAGGGAAGCAGTACAGGGCAGCAGTACAGGGCAGCAATACAGGGCAGCAGTACAGGGCAGCATAGTACAGGGCAGCAGTACAGGGCAGCAATACAGGGCAGCAGTACAGGGCAGCAATACAGGGCAGCAGTACAGGGCAGCAATACAGGGCAGCAGTACAGGGCAGCAATACAGGGCAGCAGTACAGGGCAGCAATACAGGGCAGCAGTACAGGGCAGCAATACAGGGCAGCAGTACAGGGCAGCAATACAGGGCAGCAGTACAGGGCAGCAGTACAGGGCAGCAGTACAGAACAGAAGTACAGGGCAGCAATACAGGGCAGCAGTACAGGGCAGCAGTACAGGGCAGCACCTTGGGGCAGCAGCACAGCAGTACAGGGCAGCAGTACAGGGCAGCAGTTCAGGGCAGCACCTTGGGGCAGCAGCACAGCAGTACAGGGCAGCAGTACAGGGCAGCAGTTCAGGGCAGCACCTTGGGGCAGCAGCACAGCAGTACAGGGCAGTAGGACAATGCAGCAGTACAGTAAAACAGGAAAGTAAAGCTCTTCAGGTCAACAGAACAGGACAGGCATGCAGAGAAGCAGCACAGTAAAACAGGACAGCAGGGCTCCAGGGCACTGCAGCATTCCAACTGTACTTGGTGATTAGGGAAGGATGGATGATAGGATGATTTTTGGGGCATTTGAAGCAGAACCTCCTCAGTGATGGTTGATTACACAAACATGGACTCCATTTTCAGGGCCCAAGAACCAGACGCACTCCTTGTGGCAGATGCTCTCATGTATCTCTTATGAAGCCTGTGTGTGTGTGTGTGTTTGTGTGTCAGAAAGAAAGAGGGGCTTGGTGACCTGGACCTGCCTCGGTCTGACTCCCCCCCCTCCCCCTCTCCCCCCCACCCCCCAATGCAGTCATCGGTTTCAATCCGTCTTCAGCGTCTTTCATGAGACAATCAGACAGTTTAATAGCCCTTGAACATGTATTTTGGGTTGGATAATGTTCCGATGAAATGACTATCGGGCTGGCTAATGTCCTGTTGATGTGATTGTTAAGCTACGTAAAGTTCTGTCTGCAAGGTTATGTCATGTTTTAGGGATGTCTCTTGGCTCGTGAAACATTCTCCAAAAACTTCACCCCGGCTTAGGGACGGACTAATTGGCGTGTCT
The DNA here is from genome assembly GCA_030340665.1 of Neosalanx taihuensis. Lineage (NCBI taxonomy): Eukaryota > Metazoa > Chordata > Actinopteri > Osmeriformes > Salangidae > Neosalanx > Neosalanx taihuensis. Next base: position 12,327,980 of record CM059290.1, on the reverse strand, counting down.
TTGCCATGGTAACATAGCTAGTTTGGGGAGCAGCTATTACTGTCAGAGGTCATACATTCGGATTTACAGGCTCCTTATCTTTTCATTAAAGCTAAAGTCAAGACAGGGTTTGAAAATGACAGGACAGACCAGCAGACAAAACAGAGCCTTGCTTCAAACTGAAACCCATACATCGCAATCATTTACAGACCTATGACGTCTCAATTATACAGCGCTCCAGTTTTAATCAAACAGGACTTCAAAACCGCATCTCAAGCTGTGTCTCTCCCCAGAAGGTGGAATTAAAGTGCGACTAAGACCTATTGTTTCAGAATACCAGCGGCTAATCCAATCAGAGTGCTTGTTCTTGGGAGGCTTGGCAGTCTTGGCAGTTGGTACATTATACTCGGAGCCTGCTGTTACTGTTGTGTTCGTGAGCTGAAGTTATTGGTGAATCAAGATTATTAATAGAGCCACTCATCTGACAGCCAGCTGTGTGTGTGTGTCTGGGTGTGTCTGTGTCCGGTTTTCTTGTTGCCGCCAGGTGGAAGGTCGCGAGGCCTTTGTTCACTGCTGCCACTTGTGTAGTGGTCATTGGGTCAAATATGTCTTCCCATTTGCTGTATTCTCTCTCCTTTTATCTCTCTCTCGCTCCCTCTCTCTTCATCACTTACACACAAACGATTGCACACACTCTTGTAACATATTGACGGAGCAGAGGCCTCTGTGTAACGCACGGCCAGTTAAAAACGTTAATTTGACGGTGATTGATAGCTGGTGATAGGTGAAACAGATCAATGCTACCTCTCCAAGGTTTTCTGTCCAGCGGAGGGAATCCATACTGGTTTACAGCTGATCATAGGCCTGATGATGACAAGTGAATGGGGAAAGCCAATTCGATGCTGTCAATGGAAACCATTCAGATACATGGGAAGTGTTTCAGGATGACTGAGGAGGAGAGGAAGAGGTTTGGTGTGGGGGAGCGACACAGGGAGGGATGGAATGGGGGAGAGAAATCAGGTTGGATTCCTGTGTGGGTATCGGATGTCATAGCGCCAAAGGAGGATTCTCACACCCTGACCTAAATCAGTCATCGTTTTCAGCAAGGTGCACAAAGCTTCCTCACAGGTGTGTGTGTCTGTACTGTAACATTACACGTGAGGACTAGACCCTGCTCATGGCTCAACCCAACATCAACGCTACATCTAGGTCATGCTCACCAGTGCCCTCTCTTTAGCATCCTTGAAATAACACCCAAGGTCGGGGAACCACTGACCCTGTCGTGGGCAGCGGGTCTCCCTGCTAGACTGCACTCCGGCTGGGCAGGCATTCTGTACTCTGCCCCTGGCAGCTTCTTGTCTGTGTGGAGCTCTGGAGGCCTAGTCTCAGCTACTGTGCTGCAGGCTCCCCGAGCCCTGAAATGAATCCTAAGTGGTGTGTGTGTGTGTGTGTGTGTGTGTGTGTGTGTGTGTGTCTATACTGTATTTGTATGTGTGAGTTTAAAGCTGGCCAGGGTCCATATTTTTCTAGTTTCTACAAACAATGCTGGAAGGCTACATGAAAGCCTACACAAACACACACAAAAATCCAACCCACCCACGCATACACTCACAAACACACACACTATTTGTAACGCTAACCGAGGCTGTAGTTCCTCACTGTCTGTCTCTTCAGCTGACATTATTTAATGAAGGTCTCGGCCATTGACTGTTGCTCTGCTCCTATCTTATCCTTCCTCCGTTTCTCTCTCTCTCTCGTCATCACTCTTTCCCCCCCTATCTTTCTGTATCTCTCACTCTCCCGCCCTTCTCAAGTCAGGAGTCCTACAGGGATTCAGCCATGTGTTAAATCAGACAAGACCTCTGTGGAATTGCATCGATTGTGGTGAATGTATGTAGCCAATGATTTTCAAAGATTAATGATGGGGAAAGGATGGAGAGATGGGAGCGAGGTTACGGGAGAGGAGAAGCGGAGAGAGAGATGAAAGAAGGCTTGAAAACTGGGGGTGTGGAACCATGAAGGAGTCTTGACTGCTCCCAATGCATGGGAGGGTATTACTTAAGGCACTTTATTGATAATTCTCTTCATGATTTTGTCCCACTCCATCCCCCCCTTCTCTGACCTTCAGAGGCTAAGAGCTCTGTCCCTCCGCCCCCCCATTCTTTAGAAGGGGTCAGAAGATGGTGGGTCAGTGGTCTGGCCATGGTGCGATAGAGGGGTGCTTATGTGTGTTGTTGGGCGTCTGTTCTTGTCTTGTCCCTTTTAGATGCTAACACAGCGTAGCCGGAACCACTCTCCTCGTTCCTCACCTGTTCTGGAGCGAGGAGAATCTAAGCTGGGAGACAGGACTGCCACGGTCCATTAGGAAACACACACATGCGTTCGGCTTCTGTTTCCATCTACTGTGGCCGGTATTTTGCTGTTATCACCTCATGGTTCACAATTTCACAGTCCTGGTTTTTGGACACAGAAGAGGAATATGGCTGAAAGACACACATCCTTTTCATAACCTTCCAGTGGACGTCCGATTGTTACATGTATTGTGCGGTGTGGCAATAGAAGACGTCTCTTCATCAAGCCTCAACGCATGGGTTCCAGATTATTCCCCAGCCAGCTATCCAGTTTGTCGGTCAGCCAGTCAAATAATCAGCCAGTTTCCCATCAGCCATTCGGACAATATGCCAGTCAAGTAATCAAACAGGTACTGTTCGTCAGCCAGATATCATTTTGTGGCAGATTTTTGGCAGTGTGGTGAATTTAAGGGTCCAATATGAAACGTCTGCTCACTTGGCTCTGTCTGTAATCAGTAATGCCTGATAATATCCCACACTCTCCCTCTCAGGCTGTTCATCTCTCAACTTCTTCTTTTTTTTTCTGGCTCTCCATTCTTCTATTTATAATTTCAACACTTAATTACCCTGAGAGTATTGCCTCCCTCCGTCCCCATTGGTCCATCCGTAGGTCTGTCTGACTTGGTCCTGTCAAGGTTCCGTCTGACTGGTTTTGGCTAGGGTTCTAAATTCTTTGGGAACGTCAAAGTGCCTGCCTAAGCTGAGTGTCTGGTTGTCATGGTTTCCCTGCTTCTAGCTGGTTCCCAGTCTGGCCTCACAAAGACATAGCTTTCCCCTCTCGCTCCCTGCCTCTCTCTCCCTGCCTCTCTCTCCCTTCTCTCCTCTCTCTCTCGTATGCTCACTCTCTCACACTCTCTCTCTCTCAGATGCTTAAGTTGAAGGGGAGACAGGCAGACTGTGAAATCCACTTTGTTGGTTGTGTGCGTCTGTTTTTCCTGTCTAGCTAAGTCACTTGTTTGTGTGTTGATGAAGGATGGTGTGTGTATCTTTGTTTGAAGTGTAACTTTACTGTATACGTGTGTGTTAGTGTGTGGTTGTGTGTTTATGCGCGTGTGCATGTGTATGTGTATCAGACAGGCTCTCCCTGCTCTCTGTGCAGGGTTGTGTGTTGTCGCTAAAGCCCTCAGATTAGTACATGTGGGGAGCCATGCAGGCTTTGGCTGCTGTCAGATCGGATTGGCTTCCTGTCCTCAGATCAGAGGTTAGCCCTGGCCTTAAATCTTAGCCTCCAGTCCCAGGCCCAATCTCTGCCTGAGGCCCAGCCCCAGTCTTAGCCTCAGGCCCAGGCCCAATCTCTGCCTGAGGCCCAGCCCCAGTCTTAGCCTCAGGCCCAGGCCCAATCTCTGCCTGAGGCCCAGCCCCAGTCTCTGCCTGAGGCCCAGCCCCAGTCTTAGCCTCAGGCCCAGGTCCAGCCGTTCCCCTCATGCCCAACCCCAACCCCACCCCCCGCCTATAGAGAAAACACAAAGATTCAGTGGCTTCTTTCATGATAGCATGAGGTCACTTTCTATTCTGCTCCTGTTCCCAGCAGCCCCCTGTTAGGATAAGTCTATGTACACCTCAGGCAGCGACTGGCATTCACCGGTGGTCCAACAGATAGCTGCTTTGTACCCGAGCACCCCTGGGAAGCGAGCCGTTTGGTGCCCAGACTGGCACGCCTGAGAGGATGGCATGGCTCCTGAACAGATACAGGATGGCATTAGCATGACTGGTCCTAAACCAACCTGTTATGGCCGTGGCTCAGGGTTCTGAAGCTTGGCCGCGCTAGCTAGCTCGTTAGCTTCGCCAGGTACATCAGAAGTCCTGCGCGACTCGGTGAGGGAAGCTGGCATGCGAGCGTCGAGTGCGGCCTTGCCAGTCTCGGCGGACGTCCTCGCTCGGCGAGCAGGTGTTCGGACGCACAACTGGCTACGCCCCCGCCCTCCCCCCCCCCCCCCCCCACCCCCAGCGGAACCCATTTCCTGTCCTCGTCATAGACTCATCCATCACAGAGGCCCCGCTTTGAAACATTCAAGTGAATGCGGATCTCGTCCGCCAGATCCTCTGTCCGTTCTGTCATGATGATTATGTTGAAAGGGAAAAGGGTCGCTTTGAGCAAGGCTGTCTGGGAACGCAGTGTAAACGTGCCCTTGATTTTCTCATGGCCTGGATGGCGAAGCTCAAGTTGAAGCTGCGCTCTGTCTTCCAGATCTTTCCGTCCTGTTTGTTTGTGATTTGTGAGAGTTTGCGAGTGCAAATCGGATCAAATACGATACTGACATTGTGATGTGGCTCGTTCCCCTTTACTCGTTGGGTCGGGTCCACGAATCAGCGGTCAGAAAGCTCCCACTAGGCGAGCGGAATGTGCTGCGTCATGATGAACTGCTGCTGCAAATCAAAAGCCTGTTTGGCAAGGATTTACTTATTAACTAATTCTAATGCTCCCAGACAATGTGTTGCACTGTAAACTGGAGTCAGGTTAGAAAGCCTAAGTCTTTAAAGCCAGTCTTTCTTCCTCTCTCTCTCTCTCTCTCTCTCTTGCTCTCTTTTCCTCTCTCTCTCCATCTCACTCTCTTTGTCTTGTATCCCCTGCATCAGTCACATAAAGAAACACACAGTTCTTTTGCCCGGTCACGGCTGCTGCAAAGCACGCTGGGTAAACTTCAGTGAGGTTAACTGTGAACTGTGCTCCCTCGCTTCACTTTACAGCAGTCCTCCATGACGCTAAAGAGAGGGATTGATTGAGTGATTAAGGGAAAGTGAGAGACTTTTCACCCTCCGCCCCAGATGGTGGGCTTTTCACTCATCCCTGAAAGCTGCTTAATTCTCATGTTTGCCATGTAGTTCCCACGATGCTGTGTGTGTGTGTGTGTGTGTGCCACCTCTTAATGGAGCGGTTTTGTTTCACAGACGGTCTGTCTTCATCAAAGCGGTCACAGAGTTCATCAAACGTCGTTGAAAGACAGAGACAGACATTGTTGGGCGAGGGTGAAGCCAATGTGAGGGTCACTGCCTCTATTATCATTCAGATTCAGAGACGCAGGCAGGAATGTGGTGTGCAACAGTGTGGGTTCCTGCTGGAACCCCTGTTCTGACTGCAACAGTTTGGGTTCCTGCTGGAACCCCTGTTCTGATTACAGCAGTGTAGGTTCCTGCTGGAACCCCTGTTCTGATTACAGCAGTGTAGGTTCCTGCTGGAACCCCTGTTCTGATTACAGCAGTGTAGGTTCCTGCTGGAACCCCTGTTCTGATTACAGCAGTGTAGGTTCCTGCTGGAACCCCTGTTCTGATTACAGCAGTGTTCTGATGTCGATTCAGGGAAATGCAGCCACAGCAGGATATTAAGGATTCATTCATGTCCTGGCGTCGGCACTCAACCTAACCTCATACACACACACACGCACGCACACACACACACACACACACACACACACACACACACACACACACACACACACACACACACACCAGTGTACAGCCACTGTACACACGCACACACACCAGTGTACAGCCACTGTACACACGCGCACACACACACCAGTGTACAGCCACTGTACACACACACACACACCAGTGTACAGCCACTGTACACACGCGCAACACACACGCACACACACACACACCAGTGTACAGCCGCTGCACACACACACACACCAGTGTACAGCCACTGCACACACACGCACACACACACACACACCAGTGTACAGCCACTGTACACACACACACACACACACCAGTGTACAGCCACTGTACACACGCACACACACACACCAGTGTACAGCCACTGTACACACACACACACACACACACACACACACACACACACACACACACACACACACACACACACACACACACACACACCAGTGTACAGCCACTGCACACACACACAGTAGCAACCTGTACACTCACTCCTTTCACTGGGGGATGTAAACAGGAAGAGGATGTAGGGAACATCCTGTGAAGGATGACAAGCCTGGCCACGTACCTACCGTGATCAGCGCCTCTCCTACGTCTTTGCTGCGAGGTGTCCGTTACCACGGCAACCCCCTCGGCGTTGCCGAGGCCCGTCGCTGGCTGGCTCATGGCGATGACGCACGTCGGTGGCCTGTGTTTGTTGACACAGCTAACAGTATAGCACACACCACAGACGAGACCCCAGTCATATAAAAAGCCTAGGCTGTACGTGTTCCCATCGTAATGTCACCGTCTGAAGGAATGTGCCGGAACAGCATCATGTGCCACAGCTGTGAAGGAACGGTACCACGCAGAACCTGTCCCCACTAGGGGCCCGGTACCTCAGGCGCACCCCAGCCTCGGTGCTCTGTGAATGGGTGTAGTTCTCCCCCCCCCCCCCCTCTTTTTTTGTGGTCCTGTAACCGCGATTGGAGGTCAGGCTCAAATTGAATATTCGAATGTTCTTAAAAATCCCTTAAAGATTCATAGAGAGAGCAGGACGCTCTTTGTGGAGTGTGTGACGTATTGTGACATTATCCAACACAACCCCCCCCCACCACACACACCCACCGGATGGAGGTGTCCCCCTTGTTCCTCCCCTCAATCTCCAGGTGAACTCGCTGTTGCGTGTCAATTTCTATTTTCAGCTGACTGACTCGATGGGGATGGTTTGAGGCTCGGGGGCCAGGTGATAGGCTGATCCCTGAGCGTGTGACAGAGCTGCTGCTGCTCCTCCCAGTGCTGCTCACTGCTCCTCTGCTGCTGCTGCTTGCTGTCATCCTAGAAAAGACTCATCCCTCCTGTCTGACTCATCTCTGCCTCTTTTGTCATGCCTCGCTCTCTCTCTCTCTCTCTCTCTCTCTCTCTCTCTCTCTCTCTCTTTCTATCTCTCTCTCTTTCTATCTCTCTCTCTTTCTATCTCTCTCTCTTTCTATCTCTCTCTCTCTCTCCCCTCCCTCTCACTCCCTCCTTTCCTCTTTCTTTCTCTCTCTCCCTTCCTCCCTCTCTCTTTCTCTCTTTCTCCCTCCCTCTCTATATCTCTCCCTCCCTCTTTCTCTCCCTCCTACCCCCTCTCTCCCTCCCTCCCTCCCTCTCTCTCTCTCTCTCTCTGGTACTCTCTCAATTGCAGTCCCTCATTCTTTCTCTCACCCTGCGTCTCTCCATACCCCTATACGCCCCCTCTCTACCTCTCTCTCTCTCCTTTTGTCTCTCTGTCTCCATGGTCCCTCCTCTCTTCCACTCCTCCACTCATCTGCTTCCCATTGCAGAGAAAAATGTCTGACTCCTTCAGGCATAAATACAGTGAATCAAGCACATAAACATTTATCTAATGTGTGTAAAAAGGCTAATTTAGTGTAAAGGGCCAGGGTACCGGTCCATCTAATGGAAGCCTGTGTTGCTTGTGATGGCTCAAAGATGGTAATTGCTTGTAAAAAGCTGATGCGAGCTGCTACATGCGTTCGTTATAAAACAGCAGCAGTTACTAATCAGGAATAGACGGTTTTGAAGAAACCATGAAATGACAGCGATGACGGCAATGGGAAGGAATCATATGCTTTATATTCGTTATTGTCGCCATCATACATCATCCAACTGAAACTGATTCACTCTTTCTGTCAGAACGAATCGTGCTATTTCCCTCCTGCTGGTTTAAAATGCTAAATATCATTATTTTATCATTTGTCAATTTACGTGACAAACTGGAGATGCTTCTGTGTTTAGTTTGTTGGGAAATACGGACTAAATGGGTATTTATTCAGTACTTATTTCTTTCTCTCTCTCTCTCTCTGGGATATTATAATGCATGACATAATGAAAACCCATGAAATATTCACTATTTTACCTGGAGTAGTGTGGAAATCTGTTGTGTGTGTGTGTGTGCATATTAAACGCATTTGTGTGTGAGTGTGTGCATGCACCTCCTAGACAGGCAGGCAGAGAGCCATGTCTATGGTTTGCAGGTCTGTAATGGAAACCCCTAGCTCCTGAAGACTCCCGATACGATACGGCTCATTAAGCCACTGAGAGATGTGCTTCTTGGCTGGGTGTCAGCATAAGGGCCTCCACTGGGCCTCCACAGCCCCCCTCTCAGCCTCTCACAGCGTCGGCCCTCTCTCTCAAACCCCAGCCCAATCACACCGGTTATCACTCTGCCAGTCTGGGAGGCCAACACTAAATCAGCCAGGACCTTTAATTAAAATACATGTCTTCTCCTCCCCTTTAAAAATAAACACGGTGACACGCACGCACGCACACACGTACGCACACACGCTCCTTCCTCCCCTCCTGATCACATATCACATCAAGCCCTCCGCAGTAAGTGGACGGCTGAACTTTAGAGAATGTGGAGTGATTACTTAAAGGGATGGTGTCGTTAAATCTGTCCAGCTCCAGCCCAGCCGAGGTTATATATCCTGTTCTCTTATTTGACTTTGTGAAAAGCGCATCCTAAGCACCCTTCCTTCTCCATCCATCCTTCCTTCCCTTCCTCCCTTCCTCCGTCCATCTCCTCCTTCCTTCCCTCCCTCCCCCCCTCCCTCCATCTTCCTCCTCCCCTTCTCCCCCCATCCCTCCCTCCCTCCCTCCCTCCCTCCCTCCCTCCCTCCCTCCCTCCCTCCCTCCCTCCCTCCCTCCCTCCCTCCATTCTATTTTGATACCATCCTCACCCTCCTCGTCCTGGTGGCTCTCCCCGATGAAGTGCTTTGTCAGTGTGGGCTGTGCCGTCTGCTGTACTTGATAGATCACGTTTGTGGTCCGTGTAGGAGGGCTGGAGGTGAGAGCTCAGCACCAGGGGGCCCCGCAGGCTCTCTCCAGGGGCCCGGCGTGTGTGTCAAGACTAGCTACAGATTCATTAGGCCAGTCCCAGACTTCATAATAGACTTCTCCCCATACACTCTGTGGCTATTTGCTGTGCGTTCCTCCCCCCCCCCCCCCACCCCCCCCACCCCCCCCACCTCTTCATGCGCTGCTGTCTCCATGGTCTCACGCAGGGGCCGTCCCTGATTGGTGGAGAGGCAGGTGAGAGCCTGCTCTCTATTTGCTGTATTTAAAGAGTTGGAGTGGCACCGATGATGGTTGGTCCCCCAGGTATTTCTGGAAGGAGAAAGCTTCATCGCAGAAGCGTCCCGTTCTCTTCTGGCATCTGGAAGTTGAAGTGCTCTCGTGGAGAACGAGGATCTCTTTACCCAGATACCCAGACTTCAGTCTGTGGACTATGCAACAGCGTGCTGTGGTGTGTGCGTGTGTGTGTGTGTGTGAGGGTGTGTTTGCTTGTTTCAGGCATAGTGTTCAGTGTCAGCAAACACAACTGTTAGCGTTTAATATCAGGTGTCTGTGTTTGGCTTGAAGCGTTATGCGTGCATGAGAAAGTGTGTGCTTGTGTATCACAGTGGGTGTGGTCATGTGTTGGGCTGCAGAGTGGATGACAATGGTAGTAGAGGAGTCTAGGTTGGCTGAACTGTTTGCCACCCTACGACAGTTTTCTCCCAACCTGTGGCAGCATATCTGGGCATAGACGATGAAGAGACCGTCACTAGGAATTAAATCAGCTCCCTTTGAAGTGTGCTCTGTGTGACTGACCTCATCTCTCCATTCATTTCTCTCCTCCCCAATCCTCTTCCCTCTCGCCAACCCAAAACGTCCCCCCCTCTCTCCACCCAGTCATCATCCTCTCCTCTTCCCAATCTTCCTCGCCCCTTCACTGGCTCAGGTTTCTGTGACGGTCCATCCTCCGTGGTCCGCACCTCTGCTCTCTAGCTCACGTTCAGACCCAGTTCCAGGATCAGAGAGAGGGATGAAAGGAGGGCTTCAATGCGTGTGCTTATCTCCTTCCCTTTTCCTCCCTCCAGTCCACTTCTTCACAGAGTCCCTCCCTCTCCCTCCTCTCTGTCTTTCATTCTCTGTGTCTGTCCTTTCCTCTTTGTCTAATGGGATCACAGATCAACATGCCTGCCTCCTCTCTCTGGTCTGTGCTTGGCCTCCCTTTCCAGCCTCTATCCAGCCTCTCTCTCTCTCTCTCTCTCTCTCTCTTTCTCTCTCTCTCTCTCTCTCTCTCTCTCTCTCTCTCTCTCTCTCTCTAGTAGCCTCTATCTCCACCTAAAACCTCACATCTGACCAGGAAGTCAATGAAATAGAGTGCAGGCCCACCCTCTTTCCCCTCTCTCTCTGTCTTGTTTTTCTCGATCTCGTTTCTCCCTCGCTTCCTTTCTCATCCCTCCTCCCCTTTTATCTATCCCATTCCCCATCTTTTATTTCCCTTTCATTCCCTCTTTTCCTCTCTCTCTCTCTCTCTCTCTCTCTCTCTCTCTCTCTCTCTCTCTCTCTCTCTCTCTCTCTCTCTCTCTCTCTCTCTGCCTTCACCTACTCCATCCATATTCTCCATACCTCTGCTGGTCTTCTTTTCCCGACATAGCATTTATATTCTATAGAGCGTGAGGCGGGTCAAAACATTACTTTTTAAAGATTTTTCTTCCGTCCTCTACACTTAATCTCATTCCACACACATCGCCGGGGCGTCTGTCTTTTTCCTGTTTGTTTCGCTAGCTACCTCTCTCCTTATCTACCTTTCTGTATTCAGTGTGTGGTGGTTGTCGAACGAAATGAACTTGATTCAAATAACACAGTGCTCAGCAAGCATCAATATCTCCCTCCCTCCCTCCCTCCCTCCCTCCCTCCCTCCCTCCCTCCCTCCCTCCCTCCCTCCCTCCCTCCCTCCCTCCCTCCCTCCCTCCCTCCCTCCCTCCCTCCCTCCCTCCCTCCCTCCCTCCCTCCCTGTCTTCTGCTCTTCCTCTTCCTCCCGTGCTTCTCCTCATGCCTCTTTGTCCTCCTCTTCTCTTCCCTCTGTCCGAGCCTCTCTGCTCAGTGGGGTTCAGCGCAGCGTCTGCAGCTTGTGTGTTTAAGTTGGTTTGAGTAAGGCTGTGCCTCTGCCCTCTGCATGTCACAAATGTTACGCATGGTGTGTTTCCACCCAGATGGGCCGGTGCTGTGTGTGTGTGTGTACGTGCAGGAGTGTGTGTGCGTGGGGGGCAGGCCCGTGTGGCTGGTCATTAAGAGGAGCGGCTGCTGCCCCCAGGGACCGTGTCATCCAAATGCCGCGTCACTGATACTGCCCATCAGCGTGCGACACACACACACACCTGGTGAGCTCAGCGAGCGTGTCAGCGGCTCACAGAGAGAGTTTCCGAACGCCGCTGCGATGTTGAAGTGACGGCCCCCTACATTCAATCACTCACGCTCACTCTCTCTCAATCACACTCTCGCTCTCTCTTTCTCTCACTCTCACTCTCTCACCCTATCTTTCTCTCACTCACTCTTTTTCTCACTCTCTCACTCTATCTTTCTCTCACCCACTCTTTCTCTCACTCTCATTATCTCACTCTCTCTTTCTCTCACTCTTTCTCTCACTCTCACTCACTATTTCTCTCACTCTCACTCACTTACCCACTCTCTCACTCACTCACTCACTCACTCTCTCACTCTCTCACTCACTCACTCTCTCTCACTCACTCTCTCACTCTCTCACTCACTCTCTCACGCTCTCTTTCTCTCACTCACTCTCTCTCTCTCACTCACTCACCCTCTCTCTCTCTCACTCTCTCTCTCACTCTCTCATGCTTGTATATTCATTGATTGTTACGATAGAGTGTGTGTGCGTGAGACAAGAGTGAGTACATGTGTAGGTGAGCTAGTGTGTGTTTGAAGGGAGTGTTTCCGTGTAAATACGTGTTCATGTTCCAGCCTCTTTACGCTACCCCACTGCACTTACATGCGCGTCTTTAAATAGAACCAGGTACACCTGTGGATGCCTCGCATGCGGTGGGATGTGTTGCCATGGAAACACCAATAACAACGTGGCCATCATGCCGGTGTGTGTGCTGCGAGATGACCGCGTAAATGGACGACTGGTCAGACCCCTGGCAACCTCCCTCCCTCCCCTCCTCTCCCAAACCCCTCTCTCCCTCCACTTCTCCTCCTACGCCCCCTCCTTGGAGGATAGCCTTAGTTGATATAATGAGTGGAGTCAGTCTGCCGAGTTTGATCAGCGAGAGAGATGGAGAGAGAGACAGAGAGGCTTAGGTATGTCTGTACGTAGGTCCTACCTCTTCAACACAGCAGTTCACACTGATATCCACTGTCCACAGTTCATACTGGTGGCTGAGGACCGAAGACGGAGAGCCTGGGAAGATGAGAGGCCAGGTGGAGCCTTACTTACTCCTGGGTCTCAGGTTGTCACCATGTGAACTGACCTCTGAGAGCTGCTGGTAACCCAGACACTGTGGGGTCTGAGAGAGAGAGAGAGAGAGAGAGGGAGAGAGAGAGAGAGAGGGAGAGAGAGAGAGAGAGAGAGAGAGAGAGAGAGAGAGAGAGAGAGAGAGAGGAAGAGGGACAGAGAGAGACAGAGAGAGAGAGGAAGAGGGAGAGAGAGAGAGAGAGAGGGAGAGAGAGAGAGAGAGAGAGATGGAGAGAGAGAGAGAGGGAGAGAAGGAGAGAGAAGGAGAGGGGGGGGGTGCAACTAACCAGGATTAAATCTTACTGTGACCTACTGAGAATCTCTCAGAGATTACCCACCCACTCTAGTGAGAATGCACTGGGATTATGTGCATGCATACAGTACACACACACACACACACACACACACACACCAACAAACACACGCAGCAGTGGGATTAGTCCTTGCCAGTAACCTAAGAGATAGGGTGAGGCAGATGGTTGGCCTAGGCAGTGTTACGTAACCTAACTATCAGGAACACAAGCTACTCTTTCCTGGTACAGTACACACACACACGCGCGCGCACACACACATGCACAAACTCCTACACACTGCCCAACATCAAAGCTTGTGTGAAGGTGGACAAGTTCCTGTTCCCTACAGCAGTGGTTCTCAACCCTGGTCCTCAGGGCCCACTGTCCTGCATGTTTAGATGTTTCCCTGCTCTAACACACCTGATTCAAATGAATGAGTCACTATGAAGCTCAGCAGAAGCCTGATAATGACAATTCATTTGAATCAGGTGTGTTGGAAGGGGGAAACATCTAAAACATGCAGGACAGTAGGCCCTGAGGACCAGGTTGAGAACCACTGCCCCACAGTACCTGTAATGTAGCGGCGATCCTCATGGCTCAGTGCTCAGACCTATTGTGATGGAGAAGGGAAGGGTCTCTGTAGGAGAGATGGAGTGATAGAGGAAGGGGTGTGGAGCAGACAGACAGCCCCTCAGGTGATGTGAGGCTCCTGGCCAACGGCCAGAGGCTTGGCGCCAAGCCAGTCCACCCACACACACGTACGCACACACTCGCCCACACACACACACACGGCAGGGTGCGGGGAAGCCAAGGTGACCGAGCTAGGTGACAAGAGGGTCACCATGCCAATGGGGGTGACAGATGTCACCCCGGCAACCTGCGTGGCGAGTGAGGGAATGGAATGGCACATCAGACTTGTGGGTGTTTGGGAAGCTCTGGACCTTGAGATGGGGGCTCCAAAGTCAAGGCCTGCTAGTCTTCAGCATGTTAACAGCAAACCCTCCCCCACGCTGTCTTGTCCGCTGCCAGTGTAGTGACTCGCTCCTGTCCATAAGGCAGGGGGAGGCAGAGGGCTGTCCGAGGGCTGGGCTCTCCAGTGACACATGGAACTGTGCTGTACAGTATCATACTATCTCCCCCCCCCCCCCCAATCTCTCTCTCTCGCTCTTTGTGACTCTGTGTGTCTCTCCCTCTTTCTCTGCCTCTCTCTCCCTGAAGGAATAGCAGGGATGACACCCATCTAATTATCCACCCTGAATCACTGGGTCTCAGTTACACATGACAAGGGGAGTGATCCAGCGCCCCCCCCCTCCTTTTGGCCCCGCCTCCTCCCCCCCCTCGTTTCTCCGCCCTCCTCTGAAATGCTGGTCTACCCCCCCCCCCCTCCCTTCCTCTGTGTCTGACGCTCCTCAAGGAGACCTCATTTAACATGGATCTGTGTGTTCTGCCTCTCCCTGTACCTCCTCCTCCCCCCCTTCGCCATCCACATTTCCTTTGTGGCCCCCGATACCACCCCCCACCCCCTTCACACACACACACACACACACACACACACACCCCGACTCCACCTGCCATTGGCCATGGCTCATCTCTTATTTATAGGTACATATCTATACATACATATTCAGACTGGGGCTGGCTCAGAGATGATAGGGCTTCATTACTGACCTGTGGAGGGATGGCAGGAGGGCGGGAGTGTGTGCGTGTGTGTGTGAGGGGGGTGAGGGGGTGGGGGGGGATGGAGGGGGGGCGGGTGCACCCTCAGGCGGGGTTGTGAGCAGGTCCAGACTGGAATATGTGTGAATTTGAAATGAAACACTCGCCCAGGGACACATGAAGTCCCACAGACGCACTGACACACGGACACACACTCACTTTCACAGATGCGTCCCACATGTAGAAGCCCATTATGATCTGGCTGCCGTTCCTTTCAATCTGTGGACTGAGGATAGCATCACTAAAGCCATTACTGGTCCTCCACACGCGCACAGACACACACACACACACACACACCCATACGTACATGCACACACAAGCGCAAGTCTTCCTCCTCCTCTCTCTCTTTCTCTCTCTCTCTCTCTCTCTCTCTCTCTGTTGCATTCTCGCACTCTCCATCTCCCTCGTCTTCCCCGGTAACAGTGGAACCTTGACATCCTATCAGGGGATTCCCCCCTCCCCCCCCCCCCTCCCCCCCTCCCCCTGTGGCTGGTTGTCAGCCAGAAGACAATGAAGACACGCTGGGGAAACATAACTGTACCTGCCCCCCTCGTCCCTCTCTCCCGTCCCTCTCTCCCTCAGTGTTTCCTCCCTAGCTCTCCCTCAGTCCCCTCTCGTCCCTCCCTCCCCTGCATTTCCCCCTCTCTCTACTTATCTCCCTCCCTCATTCTTAACCGTGATAAGAGGAGGGATATCCAGTGTCACTGAATTGTGCGTCTGGGCGTGAATGTATATTTGTACGAACAAATGGGTGTGTCACAATGAAGGAGAACCAGTGAGCTATGTGATTGAGTTGAGGAAATGAGAATCCAGGCTGCCAGTTCTGTGACTGGGCTTCACACACACACACAGACACGCTAGCTGAACCACGTAGCTAAAACCAATATTATAAACAATTTCAAGTCGTCAAGCCTTCAAGCAGTTTCGTGTCTTCGAGCGATTTTATTTCAATCTTTTGTGATTCGGATTCGAGGTTCAGATTTGCGATCGTAACGATGTGGTTCTGATTTGTGGTTCTGATTTGTGGTTCTCTTCTATCCTCCTCCATCTCCTGAGAGGTGGAATCCCTCTGAGAGAAGGAAGAGAGGCTGAACGCTCCCTCCGTCCACTCCTCCATCTCATCCTGTCTTTTAAGAAGAGAGCTTTACCTATGGTTAAATCATCACCATGGCTGTGAGGGGGTTCACTTAGAGTTAAACGCTTTGATCATTCCTCCGATCCCGCTGTGTGTGTGACGTGTGTGTCTCGGTGTGTGCGCGCGCGCGTGTTACGTGTGCGTGCGGTACGTGTGTGCTAACGAGGTGTGCGGAGGGTGAGGCTCTGGGTTGAGGGTGACTCAAGCTGTCTCCTTAACCTGGGCATGATCTATCAGAGCTGCCTCTGTGCGTGTGTGTGTGTGTGTGTGTGTGTGAGTGTGTGTGTGTGTGTGTGAGTGTGTGCGCCTGGGGCCTGTATTCCTGAGTGGTTCCATGTTACTCCTCACAGTTAGACAACACATATACAGTACACATATATGTGTGCGCACACACACACACACACACACACACACACACACACAGATACCTCACACAAACCCTGAGGCTCCAGTCGGTGGAAGAGGAGGTTGAGAAGACTGACGCCAGGTGAGTACCCCCCCATCACCTCCCCCTGCCTCTTCCCCCTCTGCCTACCCTTCACCTCCACTTAGAACTCCCCCTCTAATGCCCCCTCCACCTCCCCTTCACCTCCCCCTCCCCCTCCCACCTCCCCCCCCGGGGCTGGCTGAAGGGGCTAGGGCCGGGGCTGAGACAGGGCTGGGTGTTGATGTCTGTCAAGCCCAGAGTGTCACTCCGAGATGGGGTGTGATCAAGCATGGAATCTCCACTCTCGGACTGGACAGTGAGACCACAGAGAGTGTGTCAGTCAAGGATGCGTGTGTGTGTTTGTGTGTGTGTGTGTGTGTAATGAGACAAGAGGGCACACGCAGCTGAAGAGGGGAGGCATGACTTGCATACAAGCTGTTAGGGAGGATGCTGACACAAAAAAGCTCACACACTGTGTGTGTGTGTGTGTGTGTGTGTGTGTGTGTGTGTGTGTGTGTGTGAGTGTGTGTAGGGGGGGAGGGAGACATGGGGATAGGGAGAGAATGACAGTGACATGAAGATAGTCGAGGAGAGGAAAGGAAAAAGTGTGTGTGTGAGAGAGAGACACAGAGAGAGAGAGAGAGAGAGAGAGAGAGAGAGAGAGAGAGAGAGGGAGGGAGAGGGAGAGAGAGAGAGAGACAGATACAGATACAGAGACGGAGAGAGATGAGAGCGAAAGAAAGAGAGAGAGAGAGAGAGAGAGAGAGAGAGAGAGAGAGGGAGGGAGAGGGAGAGAGAGAGACAGATACAGAGACAGAGAGAGATGAGAGCGAAAGAAAGAGAGAGAGAGAGAGAGAGAGAGAGAGAGAGAGAGATGTCAGTGTGATGTTGGTGTCTCCAGAGCTGGGAGAGGGGTCAAAGAGCCCATGGAGATGGGAGACAGGGGCTGTTTTTTTTCCTAGTGACTGGAGGGCTCTCTCTGTGTGTGTGTGTGTGTGTGCGCGCAGTGTGTTTGTGCATGCATGTGCGCATACGTTATATCCCTGGAAAGAAAAACTGTCAGGGACTGGGGACGGGGGGACGGGGGACGGGGGGGTTGGCTACCGGGACTCTTGGAGTGGTGGTTTTCTTCTGCTCATTGTGTGTGTGTGTGTGCGTGTGCGCGGGTCTGCGGTTGCGCGTGCGCGCGTTCCGGAGTCGGCCTTGATGATGTGCTAGACAGCTCGTCATGAATGCATCGCGAACAGCAGTTCGAAATCATTCTAAGAAATCGTTTGTGTCTGATCGCCGGTGTGTGATCCAACAGATAAAAGTGTGAATATGCTAATTGCGTTGCCTTTGTGTGTGTGTGCGCGCGTGTGTGTGTGTGCGCGCCCGTATCCTTTGAATTTGGCTGCCTCTGCAAGATTTAAATGAGAATGGAAGCATTGACCCTGAGAGGGGCTGCGCTTGCGAGTCAGGTTTTTGGTTGGTGTGGTAGGAGAGGACGGTGTTCAGCGAGCCAGCTTGTCCTCTGCGACTCTGTATTTCCTCATTTGTGTTTTTCACCCTCCTCAGCAGACTCCACGTGCACATTGTCCTGGGGCGAGCCCTCCCTCCATTTCTCACTCTCTCTCTCTCCGTACCTCTCTCTCTCTCTGTCTTTTTTCTGTCGCTCTCTCTTTCTCGCCTGCACCCGTTCTTCCCATCTCGCTCTCTCGTCCCCCCCCCCTCTCTCTCTCTCTCTCTCTCTCTCTCTCTCTCTCTCTCTCTCTCGCTCTCTTCATTTCTGTAACAGATGGATGGCTGGTATTGTAGTCTATGCTACTTGCCGGATTACATTAAGGAAACGCCAGACTTTATCACTACATGTCAACAAACATCAGTAGGTCTGGGCCCCTCCCTCCCTCCCTCCCTCCCTCCTCTGTTTCTATGGAGTCCGTCGGTCATGCAGCTCAAGGTCAGAAGACTTTCTTCCCAACACTCCTTCTCCCTCCCTCCCTCCCTCCCTCCCTCCCTCCCTCCCTCCCTCCCTCCCTCCCTCCCTCCCTCCCTCCCTCCATGCCACTCATCCCTCACCCCTTCTTTTGTTTTCTGGCTCTGTCTCTTTCTTTTCTCTCCCCTTTTCTCTCTGTCCTCCCCCTCTCCCTCCCTCCCTCCCTCCCTCCCTCCCTCCCTCCCTCCCTCCCTCCCTCCCTCCCTCCCTCCCTCCCTCCCTCCCTCCCATTGTTCTGGATCATCTCGCCCACTGTCGCCTGTGTGCTGGTGTCCGGATGATGCATTCATCTGCGTTACCATGGCTATTGTTTATATAGTGGCTTGACCCACCTCCCCAAACACACGCACACACACACACACATGGACACACACACACATGCACGAAACAATTAAAGGCCGACAATCAAAGCACACGTTCAATGCAGCATGCCAGCCACACGAAGAAACAAATGATATCGAGCAGTGGGCTAAATTTGGAGGTCCAAAGCTGCCAGAGACTAGAAGATATGTTGTCAAGTCCAGTTATCCACTTACAGAATCGCCATGATGTATTCATGAGCTTCTATTAGATTCATCATTCTAGACGTTTGTATTACTGACCTGTGAACTCAGCACTTATCTGTGCTCTCCTCTGGGCTGAACTGGAGTCAGCTGTTAACCGTCTCCATACGGACATGCCTGGGTTCTACAGATCTCAGATCTGTTTTGCAGGTCTACAGGCCTTTACTGTACCGAGGCAATGTTTACACTGCAAACATGGTTTGTTTTAAAGAACTATGATAATGACCATGTTCATCTTAAAGACTTTTTTATACAAGGACAAATAAACCCTGGTTAAATGAGGTAGACAGAGGAGAGGAGGAGAGACTGTGTCCTTGAAAAGGGCTTATTCTTACAGCTGGAACATCCTTCTCTCTCTCTCTCTACTTTTAACGCTCTCGCTCTCTCTCTTCCACACACACACACACACACACACACACACACACACACACACACACACACACACACACACACACACACACACACACACACACACACACACACACACACACACACACACACACACATACAATCACACAGCCACCCCTAACACCAGCCCAGACCCCAGTCTAGTGTGCTCTTATCCTATTTTCGGTGGTTTGGCGGGAGATAGGGAGGGCATTAGACATGGCTAGCCCATGAATGAGAGGGTCACTAAAATCGCCTGGCACTTTTACACAGGGACGTAAATCAGCGTTACACGCAGCCCAAGGCTTTATCCCTCTCGCCGTCCTCTTCATGTGTGAAGGAGTGATATAGGTGGAGAGAGAGAGAGAGAAAAAGAGAGAGCGAAAAGAGGGTATAAATAGAAGACAGAAAGAGAGGGTGAAGCACCGAGGTGTGTGTGTGCATCCCTGAGAAGGAGAATATTTGGGGGTTTGGGGGGGGGTTAGCACACACCAGCTCCTTCTCTCAGCCCTCCCCTCCTTCCCGTCCCTTCGCTCTCTTTGTTGTGTGTGTCCGTGTGTGTGTTTAGTTTCACGTCCAGAGACGGGGAGGGTGATGAAAGACGAGCTTTGACACAAACGCACACGAGCGCAGGTGCTGCTCATTTTACGGCTGCGTGCACACGCCGCACCTCGGCTGTCCCTTCATCTCCTCTTTAGGAAGCGCTCGTTCCGTGAGCGAACGCGGACGCCCTCCTCTCGCTGCTCCTTGTCCTCTATCCTTCCGACCCCTTTGTCCTCTGCTCCCTCCCTCCCTCCCTTCCTACCCCGCTGAGAGAGGTTAGAGCCTGAGGCTCCTCCAGAACTCTGTCTCTCACCGCATTTCCCATTCACACGCACGCACGTCCGCACGCACGCTCCATGGCCCGTGTTTGTGTCGCTGGTGTGCCGCTGGTCGTCATCTACCTACACTGTGAAATGCTCTTAACTTCCTCCCCGAACCCAGTCCATCACTCCCTACACGCGGAGAGAAACATTAGTGATGAATCTCCTCTCCCCTTGACCTCTCTCATACCTTCATATATCTCTCTACCTCCCTCCCTCTCTCTCTCTCTCTCTCTCTCTCTCTCTCTCTCTCTCTACACGGCTCAGCTAGTCCGCCACATCATTAGCTGCTCTCACAGGACGTGAACCTCCTCTTCCTTCTCGCCTCGACGGAAGCCTCAACAGAAGCTCTGAAACGAATCGCGGCGGCTCGCCGGCTGACGCCAAGTCATCTAAGGAAAACATGAAGGTTGATGATTGTATTCCTCTCCCCCCCCCCCCCCCCCCCCCCCCCATCGAAAGGATTTCGTGTTTCGTTGTTGTCAGGGCGGACGGGAAACCACCTGCGGAACGACATATCTCCAGTGGAGTGTGTGGGTGTGTGTGTGTGTGTGTGGGTGTGTGTTTTCCTGCAATCAAGAGGACATGATTTCACGTGAGAATGTCTTTTCACTGTAAGTTTGATGAAAGGAGACCGCTATAATAGTTCAAAGAAAGACGACCATTTTTATAGCAACTGCACCAAAAATCAATTCGAATGTTCTTTAAGGAGCTTGTCCTGTTCCCTGGACAGAGTCCTGGCCCTGTCTCCTCCAAAACAGCCTTATCTGTCAGGTCCAGCCTGCCTTCCAAACAGCAGCACCCTGGAGGAGAGGAAAGCTCCTTGAAAAAGCTTCTGACACACTGTGTGTGCTTGGGGTTGTGGAAGTGTGTGCGTTTGTGCGCGGGCATGAAGATGTGAGGAGAAGGAGCGCTTGACTGTCATGCACAAACACACACAGTGGGAATCGCTGGATAAACTTTGACACTTATTCATAGCAAAGTACCCAAATGGACGATTTGTCACAGGTTTGGGTGCCGAATTGAACCATGGTCTTTACGTTTTCCTCCTCTCTGTCTTTCTCTCTCTCTCCTCTACCCATTTATTTTTCTCTTTCTAAATCTCAACCTCTGTCTTTCGCGCTCTCTCTCTCTCTGTCTCTCTCTCTATAACTCTGTCTTTTGCGCTCTCTCTCTCTCTCTCTCTCTCTTTCTCTCTCTCTCTCTCTCTATAACTCTGTCTTTTGCGCGCTCTCTCTCTCTCTCTCTCTGTCTCTCGCTCTCTCTCTATAACTCTGTCTTTCCCCCAAATGAACTTCTTCTTTCCACATCTCTTTAATGTAGTTGCCTTAGGAATGGATTTCAAATGGCCCTCAAAGTGAACATTCAGAAATAGAGAAACCCTTGGGGAGACAGTTACCCCTGACGGCATACATACATAACAGAAATGATTATGTAAAAGGGAGAAATCCTCTGTTCAGAATCCGGCTAAACTGCCCTTCAAGTTCGAAACCGCTCGTTTCAACAGAGGGTCGGTGAACGGCAAAACTGAACCCTTTCCAAGGAAGAGCTTCCCTTTGATCGTTACTTAAGACGCATGGAAACCATCTTCCTGTTGTCATGTCCCCCAGACGTACCTGGGGCCTGGGGGCCGGGGCCCAGCTGAAGAGGCAGCAGGAAGAAAGGACTGATGTTCCCACTTTGAAGTGAATGGAAGAAGGAGAGAAGTGGAATGCTGGGGAGGGATGAAGGAAAGGATGAGGACTGCAGCCCCTTGGTACTGTGCAGATGACAGAGACTCGAAATTGCATTGGGAGACAGGGCAGTGAAGTTGTGTTGCGGCAGGGTTTTTCAGAAGCTTTGGAATCATCTACTGAAAGACCTCCCTCCTTGGTGAGGCTAGAGACCTCCCTCCTCTGTGAGGCTAGAGACCTCCCTCAGTGAGGCTAGAGACCTCCCTCCTCAGTGAGGCTAGAGACCTCCCTCCTCAGTGAGGCTAGAGACCTCCCTCAGTGAGGCTAGAGACCTCCCTCCTCAGTGAGGCTAGAGACCTCCCTCCTCAGTGAGGCTAGAGACCTCCCTCCTCAGTGAGGCTAGAGACCTCCCTCAGTGAGGCTAGAGACCTCCCTCCTCGGTGAGGCTAGAGACCTCCCTCCTCGGTGAGGCTAGAGACCTCCCTCCTCGGTGAGGCTAGAGACCTCCCTCCTCAGTGAGGCTAGAGACCTCCCTCCTCAGTGAGGCTAGAGACCTCCCTCCTCAGTGAGGCTAGAGACCTCCCTCAGTGAGGCTAGAGACCTCCCTCCTCGGTGAGGCTAGAGACCTCCCTCCTCGGTGAGGCTAGAGACCTCCCTCCTCGGTGAGGCTAGAGACCTCCCTCCTCAGTGAGGCTAGAGACCTCCCTCCTCTGTGAGGCTAGAGACCTCCCTCCTCGGTGAGGCTAGAGACCTCCCTCAGTGAGGCTAGAGACCTCCCTCCTCGGTGAGGCTAGAGACCTCCCCCCTCAGTGAGGCTAGAGACCTCCCTCCTCAGTGAGGCTAGAGACCTCCCCCCTCAGTGAGGCTAGAGACCTCCCCCCTCAGTGAGGCTAGAGACCTCCCTCCTCAGTGAGGCTAGAGACCTCCCCCCTCAGTGAGGCTAGAGACCTCCCCCCTCAGTGAGGCTAGAGACCTCCCTCCTCAGTGAGGCTAGAGACCTTCCCCCTCCAGGGATATCCCACAATGACGACCACAACCTCCACCCTCCAGTGATACGCCTCAGCGACACTCAGGGCCTCCGCCCTCCGGGGGACAGGCCTTTGTGAGACCCCAGAAAACCCTCCAGGGGATTCCTCAGAGTGGTTCGAGAGCTCCACCCTCCAGGGACAAGCCTTTGTCCTCCACAGGCTCTGACTCAGAATCGGGACCATGGGTTACTGTTGAGCAGGCTGGAAGAGACCAGGAGGTACTGGATAGACTGAGAGACTGGTAGGAACTGGGAGAGACTGGTAGAGACTGGTAGGAACTGGAAGAGACTGGTATGAACTAAGAGAGACTGGTAGAAACTGGGAGAGACTGGTAGAAACTGGAAGAGACTGGTAGGAACTGGAAGAGACTGGTAGGAACTGAGAGAGACTGGTGTGAACTGAAAGAGACTGGTGTGAACTGAGAGAGACTGGTAGGGACTGAGAGAGACTGGTAGGGACTGAGAGAGACTGGTAGGGACTGAAAGAGCCTGGTAGGGACTGAGAGAGACTGGTAGGGACTGAGAGAGACTGGTAGGGACTGAGAGAGACTGGTGTGAACTGGGAGAGACTGGTAGAGATGGACTGGAATGAACAGATGGGGAGTGAACTGGAGAGTAGCGATAGGTCACCTGTATCTCATCCTCATTAAATATGCTTGTGCACTGGTCCATAGTGACTCCTATCCCAGGGCCCAGTGTGTGGTGGGTGTGCATGGTAATCCTCCCACACCTCATCAACACCTGCATGGGGCCAACAATGTGAATGAGATGCACAGGCAGGACTGTGGACAGGCTCTTTCCTCTTGCACCCTGACAGACCTCATGCATGTTTGAGTAGGGAAGTGAATGATACAATTACCTTTTCCCTTGTGAGCCTGCCCCGGGTTAGCAAAACCTATTTCCTGTCTAACACAGGAAATGCTGTCTTACAATGATGGGGTTGAGGAACCTGGGCTCTGGGCACAGCATTTCACCAGAAATGGAAACAAGATGAACACAACCTGAATAAAACATGTTTTCCTACTGGTAAATCTCTGTGTACTCAATTTATGTATGTGGGCCAGATTAGAATAATGTTAAAGCTATTGTGTTTTGCCCAGATAAGAAGGAACAATCACTTCATGCAGGGTAAAGTGTTTTCTGTTGACGAAGATTTTTTTCCTCAGCACTTTTGTTGACTGTAGGCCTGCCTCTTGTGGAATCCCGGTTTTTGGGCCTGATTCTGGTTCTAACAGCGAGCTTTGACACCTCAAGCAGGAAGTGTGATGTGTGGAACCCCTGCACGTGATACTGGAGAGCTGCTCTGCTTTTACTCGCTGCTTTATACTGTTATTTTATTGACTATTGTGGTATTCGTGCGAAGAGAATAAACCATTGCCTGCGTTAAATAGTCATTATGCAGCTGACTAACTTCTGCAATGCACTCTGTTTTTTCTGGCAATCTAACCTGAACGGTTTTACGACTAATATACGGAGTCGTGGTGCTCATCAAACACCTAACAGCCATTAACACACTCGCCTTCTGTAGGCTGGGCATGCCCGAATGCTGCACGTTTTCCTCGTTTAATCAGCGCAAATTAACCGATGTCATGAGCACCTACATAGGCAAAGTGCCGATGAGGGAACGTGTCATATAAATGGTTAATATTCCGTTGAGAGCGGCAAGGATAGCGTTCGTCTGCGCTGTATTGCTCTGGAACGTTAATTAGTCCTGATTCGCTTTCCATTTCATACAGTGCCGCGCACTCCCTGTTCAGGAACCTTGATCAGCGTTCATTCATTTCAACCTATTACTGCTTCTTCTCTCCCGCTCTGTTTTACCCAAAGCCTCTTGATATGCCAGCTATTACCCTGCTAATTCAAACAAGTGGGGGAAAGGGGGAGTAAGCGGGTAGAGGATGGGAGATGTAAGGAGGGGGGGCGGAGAGGTAGGCGCCCGGCCCCTTTGCCTGTTTCGGCTCCACGGCTCCGTTCCTCCTAATGGATAAATGTTTTTCAGCGTGGCTCGTTGCACCAGCGACGAGAAGCCAGGCGACGGGTGAGGTTTTGGATGAAACATGGGAAATTAAGCACGCTTAATCTGTTTTACAGAGTCAAGCAATAAAAGTTTCATTTCGACATAGATCATGGACTGGGCTGGGATCTGAGGGAGACACACACAGTGAACAGTGGTGTAGGAATCCTTGTTCTCAAGGTCATGGTCTACCCATCCCCCTCACCCTGTTATCCACTTACCCCCTCCATAATGGGACGTGCTGCCCGCTTCAGTACATTTTACACCCCTGGAAGTCAACATACAGGGTCTCCTGTAGGACAGTGGCATGTCAGAATGTGCACATATGTGTAACCCACCCCCCATGTGTGTGCGTTTGTTTCCTTTTACATGGATCTTGCTTGAGGTCTAAAGGTTGGTCTCTCTGGGAGGTGCACTGGATACCGGTCTCTCTCTCTGGGAGCTACTGTTAATACTACCCCCATGGGAAGAGGGAGACCAATGAAAAAGAGGGAGTCCATCGGATATTCTTAGATTTATGTTGTTCCCCCGGACTTGAATACCACTGTGTGTGTGTGTGTGTGTGTGTGTGAGAGAGAGTGTGTGAATAGAGGGTTAACGACTCTCAGGCCTGAGGTCTATAGTTGCCATGCCCTGTCAGTTAGTAAGGCCAGGTAATTACCTCTGAATGGCAGGTCTGGAGGTTCTGTGTGTGCGTGTGTGTGTGTGTGCATGTGTGGATGGTTAGGGATGTGGGGGTAGGGAGAGAAGATGGGAGATGGATGAAGGAGGAGTTCTCCTGATCCTATTCAATTCAATTAAAGTGGATTTATTGGCATGTGCAGAAGGACACCTCCTTCCGTATGCACAGCACACGGCCAGGGGTCTGACATGCTGTCTGCACCCTGCGTCCCTCCCCACCTCCCCTGGGATCAGGGTGCATTGTTACTGGATGGATGTTGAGGAGGCTGTTGCAGCAATCAACATTTATTATTCCTTCTCTCTCCTCTCCCTTCGTCTCCTCTCCCATCCTCTCGTCTGCTCTCATCTCTCCTCACTGCCTCTCCTCTCCCCTCTCTTCCCCTTCCTTCCTTCCTCTCCTCCCTTCTTCTCCTCTCCCCTCCCTTCCCCTCCTCTCCCCTCCCTTCCTCTCCTCCCCTCTCCACTCTTCTCCTCTCCCTCTCTTCCTCGTCTCTCCCCTCCATTCCTTTCCCCTCAATTCCTCTCCCCTGAATTCCTCTCCTCTCCCCTCTATTCCTCTCCCCTCCATTCCTCTTCCCTCAATTCCTCTCCTCTCCCCTCCATTCCTCTCCCCTCCTCTCCCCTCCTCTCCCCTCCTCTCCATTCCTCTCATATTGACAGAGGGCTTTGTTCATTTCACTCTCTGACTCAACAGTGAAGCACTACTGATTTTATAGAATTGAGACTGGAGTCTGGCTTGAGTAGATAGTGGACCTGTTTTCACTGCAGCCCAGGCCTGGCAACGCAATTTCTCTTGACTTGTATTATCATTTGCCAATTTCCAGTTCTCTGTTCAACGTGTTTGCCATCTGTTTGAGTGACACATTCTGTGCAAATTAGGACATTTTGTAAGATAATAGTATTGTTTCATTCCAGATATACTTAGTGAAACTACATGCACCTTTCTTGTTTGGCAGAACTCCTAGTGAAAGCTGTTGCCTCTGGTCTCTCTATCTACATAACGGCCATCAAGGATTCAATAAAAGAAGCAAATAAACACGCCAAAAACCGAGAATGGAACGCGGAACAGAAAATTGTTCGCTTTTTGCTACTCCCCAAGCTTTAGTCAGTGTGCGTGCGCCTGCGTGTGTGTGTGCGTGTGTGTGTGAGTGTGCGTCTCCAGGGACTTTAGTCCGTCCGCTCAGTCACCGTCCTATCGAGGTGGGGTTTATCCCAGGATGTGTTCACAATGAGCAGTCTGTCACGGCAAATTACAATCCCCTAATCCAGCTTCGAACACAGAGACGAGGAGGAAGCGGAGAGAGGGAAAGGAAACGAGCAGGGTGAAGGAGGAAAGGAAGCAGGGGAGGTCACAGGAGGAAGGGAGATGGAGAGCGGGAGGTTAAGAGGCCCTACTGCAGGATCAGGATCATTGGTTCACAAGCCTGTCCCATTTCCAGGTGCTGACTACTTCAGTCCACACACACACACACACACACACATGCTAGGACATACACACACGCACACTCACGCTAGCACAAGCACGCTGGGACACACACACACGCGCGCACGCACGCACGCTCTGGCACACACACACACACGCACACACACTCTCACTCAAACGACTGTCCTTAATGGATGCTACCTTAAGTGTTCCTTCTGGCTCCTGGATAAGCTGCGGAGCAGAGAGAGACAGGGATGAGGAGAGATGGAAGTACGGAGGGAGAGAGCGACCTTACAGAAATAGGGGGTGGGGGGGGGGGGTGGGGGGGGGGTGGAGGGGTTTGAGGAGGGCCAAGGAGAGTGAAGGCCAGGCAGGGAGTGAAGACTGGAGAGGGCCAGATAGAGCCAGAGAGGATGGAGGGATGAGGGGATGGAGAGGGGGGGGGGGGGGGGGCTGAGGGAGGGGGCACGGCTCTGGAACAGTCCCTGCCTCAGCAGCTTTGCCCTCAGCCTGGATAAAGGCCAATGTCCCCCTCTCTGGTCCTCAACCCCAGAGCTCCAGCCCCTGGCCCTCTTTTCTGCGGCCTACCCAGGTCTCCTCGACACAGCTCAGTAACCAGCAGTTTCAACAGGCACTCTCCTCAACACAGAGAGGTGGGTCATGCTACACAGATCAAGGACCCTGCCATCCAGATCCTAAACACCCTGTCCCGGCCGCAGAGCGGGCGTACGCTGGGCGTGTGTGTAGCTGAGGCTGCGTCAGCCCTGCGGTAAGGCCAGAGGGAGGTGGGGCCAGTCTGTTTGATGAGCTGGGCCCTTTAAGACTCCACCGCTGGAGCTTCCACTCAGCGCATCTGTCTGACTGTGCGCACCCGTGTGTGTGTGTGCGTGCGTGTGTGTGTGAAAGGATGTGTCTGGATGTTTGGGAAACAACATCTTAGATTCTCACTAGGAAGGAGGATTTCTACTCCATTCAGCAGCCTGTCCAGCCGATATCCCAAGGCTTGGTCCGACACTGCGGGGGTCAAATTACAGCTGAACATCAGACATGGGGGGTCTCACACCACAAACACACACACATACACACACACACACGCACACACTTTGTCAAGCTCCCAGTCAAGCCTGCCTACTGGACCAGGCTGCAGGTTCTACAGGGAGAGCGTTCCAAGGTTCATAGAGATGCTGTAAATGTCATCTTAAGTTCTATTATGGAGGACTTAGTGAGGTTCCACTCTCCGCCTCGCTCTCTTATTTGCTCTGTTTTTCTGATCTTCTTTTTCAGTCCTCTGATCTTAGTTTGGAAGGGAAGTTCCGTCCCAAAGTCAGCATGGCGTCAGGGCTGAACAGAGGCAGGCAGAGGACATGAATAGGCTTTCTCATCCTCTCCATCTCCCCCCTCCACCCCTCCCTTCCAGCCACAAAAGTCGGAGACTCTAATCCAGAGTCCCCCTCCCCACCCTGGGCTGTCCTCCCAGGCAGATTACTGGGGCTGGAGAAGAAGGGGCTGGAAATGGGGGTGTGTGTGTGTGTGTGTGTGGGGGTGGGGGGAGTGGGGGGAGGTACTGTACAGCCATTGTGAAGGGGCCAGAGAGTGTGCAGAGAAGGGGATTTATAGCTGTGACTGTTTGTGTGTGTGTGTGTCCACAGGTCTCTGCTTGTGTGTGCAGTGCAGTGGTTTGTGCGATTCCGCTTCATCTTCTGTCCGTGTCCCGCTCCCCCGGTCAACTCTGCACCTCTGTGTCCTCCTCTCCCCCCCCCTTCTCCCTTCTCTCCCTCTTCTCCTCCCCCTCCCCCCCCCCCTTCTCCCTCCCTCCTTCCCTCCCTCTGCTGCACACGAGATCTTTTAATCCCTTCCAAAAAAGATGGATGCTCTCGCCGGAGTTAACCCACGAGCTGCCTCTAAACTCCGTCCCTTCCTCACCCCCACCCCCCCCCCCCCACCCCCCCCCACCCCCCTCCTCCTCTCCGCCCCTGCTCTCTGCCGTCCCTGCGCCCCCCCCCTCCCCCCCCACCCCACCCCACCTCCCCTCCCTCCTGGATGGGGAAGGTTGTACAGGGTCCTGGTAGTCTCGCTGGTGTTCTGAAGGGTCGCAGGCTAACGCGCCACCTAAACTCTGCTATCTGCTTCACTCAAGTGTGACTGCGTTCCTCCCGCTGGTGTTGCGTTCGTGCACAGGGTTCCACACGACCTCTGTTTGCTTAGCGCGCTGACTCTTGTGTAGATCCAGGGCTTTATGATCTTGCTGTGTTTGTGTGTGTGTGTGTGTGTGTGTGAGCTTCGTACGCTATGCCATGCGGTCCTATGTAGGAGAAGCTTGTCCTCTGCTGGAAATATCTCAGAGTGGATACTCATCTACGGATGTGTGCGACTGTGTATTACAAAGAGGCATGAGTGCCTGGTGCCAGGATGTGTAGTGTGTGTGTGTGTGTGTGTGTGTTTCTACTGTAGTATTCCTGAGCCGAATGCCCTTAGCGTGGGAATACCCAACATGCATTGCTCTGATGCGCTAATCCTTCTGGTTGCTGACGAACCCTTTACCTTCCGCAGTGTGCGCCGGCGCTGTGGGTGCTCTCCTAGCGCTGAGCAAGGGTCAAACCTCGAGCCGAACGTGGTCATGAGTGCTAAGCTACATGCTAAGACAGATATAAAGCCGGTTAGATAGGAAGGGGGATTGGATGCAGTCGGATAAAGAGGTTTTGGAGGCAAATGTCTGGATTTGAACTGAGAGTGTTAGAATGGAGGGAGGAAGAGAAGAGCGAGAAAAAGGAGGAAAAGGTGACGGAGAGACGGAGAAAAGGACAAGAGGGGAGGAAAGGGATTGTTGTATCTCAGGGTTGAGAAACGATTTTTCCCAGAGTTGAATTAACGACGCTTAGAAAACGTTTTCAGATTCAGATCAGATTCAGATTACTTTATTGATCCCGAGGGAAACTCCTTTGTATCAACGGCACACAGTCTCGCAAGCACAGTTAAGGGTAAGGGTGTGAGGTAAAAGATTAGAAAGTGTACACAGGGGTAGGGGGTGGGGTCAATAACAATAAGTAAAAAAAATGGTGGGTGAGGTGAATCCTCCCAGGGAGCATAATGATTATGTACAGAAGCTATACATTTACAATTATACAGTAATGGTCTTGTATAATATACAGTATTATATTAGAATGTACATGATTTTCAGTTTTTGTACAGAATGTGCAGAATGTACAGCAGAATATACAGTATGTCCAGGATAAAGTGCAGGTTACAGACTATACCCTTATAATCTATACAATTCAATTACAATTATGCAAGTAATTGTGATGTACAGGATTTACAGTTATTTGCAGCATATACAGGATATACAGGATTGCAGGTTATTAGCAGAATATACATGGTTATATACAGTTGTACCAGAATATTGCCACTTCTGTAGTTATGTTACAGAAGTTGTGTCCGACTATTGCCTAATGTCCATTGTTATATCCCTGGATGTTATGCTATTTCACAGGATATACAGTTGGCTTACAAACTACTAGTGTGGGAATTGTAAAGTTTGATGGCCACAGGCAGGAATGACTTCCTGTGGCGCTCCGTGGTGCATTTCGGGAGGATGAGTCTCCCGCTGAAAGTACTCCTTTGTCCGGCCAGCACATTGTGGAGTGGGTGGGAGGTACTGTCCAGGATGGCGTTGAGTTTGGCCAGCATCCTCCTCTCCGACACCACTGCCAGAGAGTCCAGCTCTACCCCCACAATGTCACCGGCCTTCCGGATAAGTTTGTTGAGCCTGTTGGCATCCGCTGCCCTCAGCCTGCTGCCCCAGCAGGCAACAGCATAGAGGATAGCACTGGCTACCACAGACTCGTAGAACATCCTAAGCATTGTCCGGCAGACATCGAAGGACCTCAGCCTCCTCAGAAAGTAGAGGCGGCTTTGGCCCTTCTTGTAGACGGCTTGAGTGTTCTTAGCCCAGTCCAGTTTGTTGTCCAAGTGAACACCAAGGTACTTGTAATCCTCCACGGTGTCCACCCTGACCTCCTGAATGTGGACAGGGGTCACTGTTGTCCTGGTCCTTCTCAGGTCGATGACCAGCTCCTTGCACTTAGCCGCATTAAGCTGCAGATGATTTCGCTCACACCATGCGACAAAGTTCCCCACCACAGTCCTGTACTCGGCCTCCTCCCCGTCACTGATACAGCCCACCACAGCAGAGTCATCAGAGAACTTCTGAAGGTGGCAGGACTCTGTGTGGTAGCTGAAATCCGTGGTATAGATGGTGAAGAGGAAGGGGGAGAGGACGGTTCCCTGGGGAGCCCCAGTGTTGCTGACCACACTGTCCGACACACAGTGCTGTAAGCGCACATGCTGCGGTCTGCCAGTCAGGTAGTCTACAATCCAGGAGACCAGGGAGTTATCCACCTGCATCGCTGCCAGCTTCTCACCCAGCAGAGTTGGCCGGATGGTGTTGAAGGCACTGGAGAAGTCTAGGAACAGGATCCTCACAGTGCTTGCCGGCTGGTCTAGATGAGTATAACAGCGGTCGAGCAGGAAGAGGATGGCATCCTCTACTCCCAGCCGGGGCTGGTAGGCGAACTGAAGGGGGTCCAGGAAGGGTCCGACCATGGGCCGCAGTTGTTCCAACACCAGTCTCTCCAGGGTCTTCATAACGTGGGAGGTCAGTGCCACCGGTCTGTAATCCTTGGAGCCGCTGGGGCGCGGCGTCTTCGGAACAGGGACGAGGCAAGATGTCTTCCACAAGACAGGGACTCTCTGGAGACTCAGGCTCAGGTTGAAGATGTACTGCAGCACTCCACACAGCTGGGGGGCACACGCTTTCAGCACCCTAGGGCTCACGTCGTCAGGGCCAGCAGCCTTGTTTGCATGGAGTTTCAGCAGTTGTCCTCTAACCTGTTCCACAGTGAGAGACACAGCTGGGGTCGTAGGGGGGGGATGGGGGTCGTTGTGGTGGAGGGGGGGGGGCATTGTTCTGACGGAGAGGGGGAGGGGGAAAAGGGGTACTCACAGGTGCCGGAGGGTCGTCAGCAGTTTGGCCAGGGGCGTCGCTGGCTTGAGGGTCGTCAGCAGTTTGGCCAGGGGCGTCGCTGGCTTGAGGGTCGTCAGGAGAATGGCCAGAGGGGGGATGGGCAGGAACCAGGTCGTTAAATCTGTTGAAGAACAGATTCAGATCGTTGGCTCTGTCCAGGTCACCCTCGACCCCCCTGTTGCAAGTCGGTCTGAAGCCAGTTATGGTCCTCATACCGCTCCACACCTCCCTCGTGTTGTTCTGCTGGAGTTTCCGCTCTAGCTTCCCTTTGTACTTATCCTTGGCCTCCTTGATCTTCACCTTCAGGTCAGCCTGGATTACCTTAACCTCCTCCCTATTTCCATCGTTGAAGGCCCTCCTCTTGGAATTCAGAAGGTCCTTGACTTCCTTTGTTACCCACGGTTTGTTGTTAGGGTAACACTGGACCGTCTTGGTAGGGACAATAGAGTCCACACAGAAGTTGATGTAGTCCGTAATGCACCCTGTGAGTCCATCAATATCCTCTCCGTGCGGCTCGCAGAGTACATCCCAGTCAGTGACCTCATAACATTCCTGCAGTGCCCCATAGGCCTCCTCTGACCATCTCCTCACAGTCTTAGTGGTCACAGGCTGCCTCTTGACTAGGGGCACATAACAGGGTCTGAGGTGGACCAGATTGTGGTCAGACCGACCCAGGGGGGGGAGAGGGGAAGAGTCATACGCCTCCTTAACATTGGCATACAGCAGATCCAGTGTCCTCCCCTCCCTAGTTGGGCCACTCACATACTGGGTGAAGGTAGACAGTGTAGATGACACACTGACATGGTTGAAGTCGCCTGATATCACTATCAGTGCGCTGGGGTGTTTTGTCTGAAGTTGCGCAATCTCCTTATGAATGGCGTTGCACGCCGATGTAGGGTTTGCGGAAGGTGGGATGTAAACAGCCACCGCAATGGCGTATGAGAATTCCCGTGGCAGATAATATGGCCGGAGTCCCACGGCTAACAGTTCAATGTCCGGGCTACAGATCCTCTGTTTGATGGTAACGTGGCCGGGGTTACACCATCTGTTGTTTACAAGCACGGCAAGCCCTCCGCCTTTCCGCTTACCGCACCCGGCGTAATCCCTGTCCGCCCGAACAGTCAAGAAGCCGTCGATGGAGGCGTTGTGGTCCGGGATGTCCTGGTGTAGCCATGTCTCCGTGAAGCACATCAGGCTACACTCCCGGAACTCCATCTGACTCCGGGCTAACGCTGCTAGCTCGTCCATCTTGTTTGCCAGCGATCTCACGTTGCCCATGACAACGGAGGGCAGACACGGCTTAAATCTCTTGTTCTTAAGTCGTTTCTGCCTTCTCCCCTCTCTCTTCCCTCGTCGTTTTGTTCCCCCTCTGCAACCGCGGTGTGTTCTCCTCCAGATTTCAGGTGGGATGTCTGTAGCCCTTGGCACGGTGCATACCGGCCTCAACGCAGTCAGCTGTTCCTTTGTGTAAACAAACCGCGTTTCCCCGGAGACGCATCGACCGAGCAGTAGGAGGAGAACTTCCACGACGAAGAGAATCACCAAAATACTTTCTGCCTTCATTTTCTGACAGAGCGTAGTTACTTAGAAAAATATATACAAAAGTTACACAGTTCCAAAGAAATAAGTTTAAGAAATAAAGAGAAAAAGTTACGAGACTGGAGCCGGCTCTACAGGCAGCCTGCGTTCGCACGCATGCGCACTCTGGGGGGGTTTCATGTTAATACTGCCAAATACAGTTCCTTAATCTTCTGTAATTCCCTGTGCGACTGGTCTTACTGCTAAAGAACACACTGATTACTCTCCACTAGCATACATTAACTTTTCTCCCCTCCGCAGAGCCGGAGAAAGAGAGAGGGAGAGAGAGAACGAGAGGAAGAGATCGGTCGTTGGAAAGATGGCACAAGGGAGTAATGAGTTAAAGGGGTGTGTGTGTGTTAAAGAGAGAGAGAGAGAGAGAGAGAGAGGGAGAGAGAGAGGGAGGGAGAGAGAGAGAGAGAGAGAGAGAGGGAGGGAGAGAGAGAGAGAGAGAGAGAGAGAGAGGGAGGGAGAGAGAGAGAGAGCTGTATTGAAAAAGTGTGTAGAGAAACAGTATGTAGTGTAGCGTCGTCGTCGTCCCCCCTGTCCCCCCTGTCCCCCCCCTCCCCTTAAAGCCTCGGCCGCACCTGACAAGCAGCTTTACGACACCCGTTAAAAAACTAACACGCCCCCGGTACAACCACAAAGACCTCAGACGCCACGGAAACCAATGCTGAGCGTTTATTCCCATTGACTTAGGCAAGAAGGAGGGGGGGGTGGGGGGTGGGGGGGGGAAAGCAACAAGATGGGGGGGGGGGGGGGGGGGGGAGTTAGGCAGTCCAGGTTTTAATTTCCGCCCCTGCGCACGGTGAGATAAGTCAAGCTTAATGAGCTGACGGGGAGCGATGGAGGGGGAGAGCGGGGGCCATGGACACCGGGGCGCAGGGAGAAGAGGCGGGGCGGACAGCAGGGGAGGAGGGTAAACGATAGCGGAAGGGAAAAGGGTTTCCTGCCCTCCCTGTCGGGAAAGATATGGAGAGTGTGGGGGGGAGGGGAGGGGAGGGGAGGGGAGGGGGGGTGGCTGGATAAGTGGAGCCGGAGAGCTGGCGTGGGAGGATGAGGACGATCTGAGGCAAAGTGCAGTGTGGGATCCCAAGCCCAAGGCAGGGAAAGGGGGGGGGAGATGGGGGGGGGGGGGTTACAAATGAGCAGTGCGTGACCTCTGTTTTTATTTACATTGACATTGCAGCAGACGCTCTCATCCAGCAAGTACAGGGGCATTCCACCTGTCCTTTACAGAAACGATGTCGTCTGTGCTCAGGAGCTGAAGTAGACCCCCCCTTTCACGCCGCGAACCAGGTTTCTGCTTGGTAGATTTACATTGACATGTATTCATTTAGCAGACGCTTTTATCCAAAGCGACTTACAAGAGAGAGCTTTTACAAAGAGCATCAGTCATTGAGCAAAGCAACGTGATTTCAAGTGGACGTGATTCGAACGTGATTTGAAGTGGATTCAGCGCTTGTCAAGCCTGCCCATGCTGACAGCAGAATGTTCAGGATTTTTGCTGCTGAACATGTGACCACAACACTGGCTGTGGAGTTTGGAAATCAATACATTTACTTGACTGTTTACTGTGAGATTACCTCAATGGGGCTTCCAATACAGCTGCTGCTGTTCTGTGTGTGTGTGTGTGTGTGTGTGTGTGTGTGCAGGTGTGTTATTGTGTGTGTGTGTGCTCAGCCCCTGTCTTTATGGCTCTTCCCTCATTCCAATCTGCTGCCTGATCCAACCAATCATGCTGTGGATTGGATCAATTTGTCTTCCTCTATCTGTGATTAGAACTGAGCTGCTCGCACCGCAGGGAAGAGAGATGGAGAAATGAGAGAGAGAGAGAGAGAGAGAGAGAGAGAGAGGAGGGAGTTAGTCTACACCAGTATTTGGCAACAGCCAGCCAAGGCCTTAATGACTTTATCTTCATTTTTTAGATAATCAGATGTATTGCCTTTTTACCTCGAAAATAAAAGTAATTCAAAATAAAAGTTAAAGTTAATTCTTCAGTGCTTCAGTTTGAAGGGAGTTATTATGCTATTCTGTTCTAAAGAAAGTGGCAGTGGAAAAGTCACTTTAAAGAGAGCATCCTTGATTGTCTCCGGTACCGTAAACTTTTATTTTCCTTTCATACTGCAAAACACCTTCATTGCTGATAGTAAACATCGGTATGGACGTAGCAGGGGTCTCCAATCCTGGTCCTCGAGGGCCGCTGTCCTGAAGGTTTCAGATGTTTCCCTGCTCCGGCACACCTGATTCTAATGAAGGGTCGTTATCAAGCTCTGTGGAGGTGTGCTGGAGCAGGGAAACATCTAAAACCTTCAGGACAGCGGCCCTCGAGGACCAGGATTGGAGACCCCTGGTGTAGAGAGAGCATAGTAGGGATGGTAAAGAGATGGGTGAGATCAGGAGCTGTCCAGGGCTGGAGGTAATGGAGCTGGCCATGGTGCTGAAAGAAGAAAAAAAACCGACATCCTTGGCATTTAGTTCCCCTTTACTTCACTCCATCTAATTTGCTGTTGTTTATGGGTGTAATTCAATTTTAAGCACCATATGTTCACTTGGAGCATTTTGGTTTGGCGTTACAGAGATATGTCTCCCTAAACGGGGTGTCCCCGAGCCCTCATTCGCCCGTCCTCCCTCTCTCTCTCCGCTCCTCCTCGCTCGTCCTCTCGCTCGGAGGGAAATGTCAGATAGTATCTCTCTCCTGTCCCTGCTGCATGGTGACAGTGTATCTCCAGACAGAGGTGGAGGAGGAGGGGGGGGGGGGGGCGCTGTCCTGAGGGAGTTAACCTTGAATAGGGACCAGCTCTGCGGTGAGATAGGGCTGTGTGTGTGTCCCTCTTCCCCCCCCCCGCAGGGCTGGAGATTTACCTAAATGCCACCAGGTCTCTTTGATGGACGGGCGAAATGGGCATGAAGCAGACAATGATATCAGGATCGTCTGCTTAACTCTTCTGGGGCGTCCGAATGCCAAAGGGACGTTGAAATAGACATGCTGCAGTGAGTGTGCGAGCGTCTTTATACATCCTGTTGAGGAGACAGAAAAAACAAAAATGTTTCTCAAGGGGGCAACAGAATGGCACTGCTCTCCGCATGCTTCCACTGCTGCCTGGCTACACACACACACACACACACACACACACACACACACACACACACACACACACTGACAGACACATGCCATCATGCACAAACACAGACACACACACACACACTGATGTTTCATGCTGATTGATGAGGTAACCTGTGGAGAGGGGAAAACCACAGAGCGCTGACCAATCGGAACGGCAGCCCTATAAACAACAACAACGACGCGGCGCTGGGCGCGGAGCGTCCGCCCGCTCTGGGAGAGCAGCGCGTGGTCGGAGAAGGTCAGCGTGTTCTCGGAGCGGCACCGACGGTTCATTTCCCAGAGTGCCGTCTGAATGAGTGATGTCAAGGATCTGGGCTGATGTTAATCACAGTCTCTGACATGGTTCAAGCTCGCTCCCTCTCTTGCAGGCAGACAGGAAGGCAGGCTGACAGATATCCTGACCAGACAGACAGACAGACAGACAGACAGACATACAGACAGACAGAGGGGGGCACGGTGGCAGTGTGGTTAGAGCTCTCGCCTCCAAAAAAAGGAGATTGGGAGTTCAAATCTCAGGCTCGTGTAGCAGTTGTAGAATGGTTGCTCTCTTAATGAAGACTATCACAATGCCAGGCTTCAGGATCTGCACATTTATTTTCTATAAAAGAGCAGTGGAGGGCACAATTAGCATACACACAGGCAGGTAGGTTCTCCCTCTCTGTTAGTCCCCCTAACAAAAGTTCTCCAATCTTTTTTTTTTATAAAGTAAACATAAACACTATTGTGAATAAAATAAATTCTCTTAAAATAAATAACCAAAATAAATTAATTTCACATTCAATGCAGTCCTTATAAGTATAAACAATCATTACAAGAAAATGTTTCAACAATGCAACATACCTATAAAAGAGCAGTGGAGGGCACAATTAGCATACACACAGGCAGGTAGGTTCTCCCTCTCTGTTAGTCCCCTTAAACAGACCAAACGATATGCAAAACAATTAACTAAAATAACGGACCATTTAACGGACATTAGAAACGTTTCCTAGCAACAACTTTTAAGTAGACACCTAGCAAAACATTACATACAATTTCGCCAAGATTAAATTACTTAAAAATGCAAAGTTAGCAAGAAACGGGAGAGCGCAACAAACACATCTTACCCTAACAAAAGTTCTCCAATCTTTTGCCGGGAAAAAGCAATGACATCACCGATGTGTCTTGCTGTGTGCAACGTTAATTAAGACCCCCCTTACTGCAGAGTAACTCGGAACTATTTAAAACACCTCTCATCATAAAAACAGCGATATCAACAGACATGTAAATGGTTTTATGACAAAAAAATAACACATACAGGTTTTGAGAATGTTCACAAAAATAAAATAAAATAGGCAACAAATTGACTCAGCTACACTCGACCATGATCTCTTTGGGTGGAGTCTGCATGTCCTCCCTGTGTTACCATGGGTTCTCTGGGTGGAGTCTGCATGTCCTCCCTGTGTTACCGTGGTCTCTCTCCAGGCACTCCGGCTTCCTCCCACCGTCCAAAGACATGCATGTGGTAGGTTAACTGGACACTCCGGAAATGCCCCTACTGAATGACAGAGTGAATGGTTGTTTCAGTCCCCAGGTTGTTTAGCTGG
>CM059290.1:12272500-12287500 GCA_030340665.1 Neosalanx taihuensis | reverse complement strand
TTTGTGTGTCAGTCCTGCTCTACTGATAAGACTTTCTCTCTTGGGACCATGGAAACTCAAATCACATCCACCTTTTACACCGAAAGAAGGAAAGGGAAGGGGAGGGAGGGAGGGTGTGAGAGAGAGAGAGAGAGAGAGAGAGAGAGAGAGAGAGAGAGAGAGAGAGAGGGAATATGATATGAGTGTCCTGTGTTCAGTATTCCACTGAGAGCAGGGAGA
Source organism: Neosalanx taihuensis (assembly GCA_030340665.1). Lineage (NCBI taxonomy): Eukaryota > Metazoa > Chordata > Actinopteri > Osmeriformes > Salangidae > Neosalanx > Neosalanx taihuensis. Next base: position 12,287,281 of record CM059290.1, on the reverse strand, counting down.
TAGAAATCAAGGAGCGAGAGTGTTTCTGTTCTGACATGGACGAGAAACCACAGAGGATAGCAGAGATAGAGGAGGAGAGGGAGGGATGGAGGGAGGGAGGGAGATAGAGGTGGAGATGGAGGGGGGAGGGAGGGCGAAAGAGGTTGAGAGGGAGGAAGCGAGGGAGAAAGAGGTGGAGAGGGAGGGAGGGAGATAGAGCTGAGAGGGAGGGAGGGAGATAGTGGTGGAGAGGGAGAGGGCAAAGAGGGAAAGCGATAAGATCCGAACATGTTCGCTTTTCTTTTCTTCTCTGGTTCTTCATGAAGGAGACAGTGCAGAGGAAGGAAGGGAGGAGGAGAAGGGGAGAGGAGAGGAACATCTTCAGAGAAGGAAGGAGAGATAGAGAGGGCTAGAGAAATAACACCAAAGGTCTAGAAGCAAGATACATCAGTTCAGTCTATTTGTCACACTCAATGTGTTTATTTATATAAATGCATACTGTCTATGTATATTGTACATTCGACTTTTATATAACATATACATGTAATGCATGCTGTAAATGTAGCGCATCCATTTGTCATGAAATATTGTATTACAATATCGTAAATGTTAATTGTAACGTTTGAGGATTGTCGATGGGTCCATTTTGTGTTTAAATGTGAGATTTAATACACACACACACACGTGATGTCATGCCGATGGTAACCAATCAGGACCGTTCTGCCTGTGTGATTATGTTTAAACACCTGGACCTCGTATTCTCTTAGGATGTAAGCCTCTGTGTGTGTGTGTGTGTGTGTTTTCGCATGCGTGTGTTTCTAGTGACCCATCGCTGACTGGTTTCTACACGGCAACCATGTATTCACGACAAAAGATTCGCACCGCGTCACTCGTTACCAAGCAACAACGTGGAGAGGTGTGAGGCTGAGTATCGCGCTCACAAACGCACACTTCACGTCGCACACTGAAAAAGAAACGCGCGTAAACACACGCAAACTCTTACACACTGTTTGTGTGTGTGGAGAGGAAGGCACCACAACAGGACCACTCTGATTGGTTTACAGTTTCGAATTAACCTGAGGGTCCGGCCCTGTGTGACCCTCTGATGGGTCTTAAACCCTCGGAGCAGGCCTTGCACATGAGGATAAGGGTGGGTGTGTAAGTTTGAATGTGTGTGTGAATGTGTGTGTGTGTGAGTGTGTGTGTGTGTGAATGTGTGGGTTTTAGCATGTGCGAAGAAGATTGCCCTCCATGTTTTCCACACAAACAAAAAAGTCTGGAACTTGGGAGGAGTGGGTGGGTGGGTGGGGGGGGGGGGGAGCCCTGCGGGGGCCCCAAGGCTCCTGCTTTAGGCCAAGGGAGGGGGGGGGGGGGGGACCAGTCTACTGAGCGCTAAGACGTGCAATCAGCAGGACGGCCGCTCATGCAGGTTTCGATGCAAGGGGGGGGAGGAGTTGAAGAAGCTTGCCAACGAGCAGTGTTAATGCCCCCCCCCCCATGCCCCCTCCCTCCCCCGCCGCCCCCTCACCCACACACACCCGCCCACGCACCACTGAACAGAGAGGGCCGGCGGAGTCAGCGGGCTGCGCGGTGTCACCGCGGCGCCCGATTCCCGTCCCGTTGCCCAGGAGACGGGTGGCGCGCGTCCCTAGGTGGGTGCGGGGGAGTGTGAAGCGTGCCCCCGCGACGGTGCGCCGCCGCGCCCCCCCGCTCGCCGCTTTGAAGATCACACGCCGACTCGCCACAAAGCACAATCCATAGGGGGTGCGACACAACACATACACACCCGCACACAAAACACAGTGGCACGCAAACACACACACACACACACACAACACCCACCGCTACACACAGAGACACTGCAGTTCCCTCCACACACACACACACACACAACACCCACCGCTACACACAGAGACACTGCAGTTCCCTCCACACACACACACACACACACACACACACACACACACACACACACACACAACACCACCGCTACACACAGAGACACTGCAGTTCCCTCCACACACACACACACACACACACACACACACACACACAACACACACACACACTGACACGGCTCGGTGAAAGTCTATCTTTCCTGTACCTTCAGCTCGCCCTCTGTTCAAAAGTTCTTGCCAGGACTTAGAACTTAGAACTTTTTTGCTTGTGCATCTGAGTTTGTGAAGTGCGCCTTGAACCAGCCTAGGGAGTCCCACGCTGTTCCACTGCTGTGCGAACACGGATCAGACCTCTCAGTCACGCTGGACCGTGACGCTCGCGGCCCTCCGGCCGTACGCGGTGACGCGTGTCTCTGGAAGCTTCCGCGGGCCTTCAGCGATCCGCCCTGGTTACGGAGACCCTGACATCTGAGGGGGGGGGGGGGGGGGGGGGGGGGGGGGGGGCGGGGGGTTTAAGGTGGCGGTTGCTAAGGCGGGCACAATGTATGATTCGTCGGGTCGGGGGGTTCTGACACTGAAGGCAGAGATGATGCACACTGAGTGGTGTGTGTTGTTTGTTGCTGTGCACAATGGCATGCAACGGCTGTTCGTGTGTGTGGGTAGGAGGAGGAGGGAGGGGAGGGGGGGGGGGGGTGTAATTATAAAGGCTTGCGGCTGATCCTGGGGGCTACATCAAACAGAACGACTTCAAAGCTGGCCCACGGCAGAGAGCAGAGAACCCCCCCGGTCTGCACACTGTACACACCGACACACACCTGTACATGCGCGGACACACGGAGCTAAACACACCCGCCCGCTCCGTCTCTCCATGTGGTTTTGTTCCCGTGCCTTCCGACCGTACAGGGGTGCGATCGCAGTCTGGGCGTCTGCTGAACACCGAGCCTCTCTTCCTGATCTCCAGCTGTGCCTCGCTCTCCCTTCCTTCCTACCTTCCCCTTCTTTCTCTTCAACATGCTTTGAAGACTGAAAGCCCTGCATGCCTTCATCACTATTGATTCGGTCGCCTCGTGTTTTGGCGAAAGGGGAGCTTTGTTTTATCTAAGATGGGGAAAACGGTTTTAGGAGACCTTTCACAGCCCATTTAGACGAGGTTTTCCTCTTATCTCCCGCCCTCGTGTTCTTCTGCGTTTTTCCTCCCTTGTTGAACCGTCTCTATCCTTTTCTCTTTCCTTCATTCCCTTTTTTTTGTTTCCTTCATCGTTCTCCCTCTCTCTCTCTCCTTCTATCTCTCTCTCTCTCCCTCTCTCTCTCCCCCCCTCTTCTCTCTCTCTCTCTCCCTCACTCTCTCCCCCCTCTTCTCTCTCTCTCTCTCTCTCCCTCTCTCTCTCCCCCCTCTTCTCTCTCTCTCTGTCTCTCCCTCTCTCTCTCCCCCCTCTTCTCTCTCTCTCTCTCTTCCTTTCTCTCTCTCTCTCTCTCTCTCTCTCTCTCTCTCTCTCTCGCTCTCTCTCTTTCCAGCTGGGTCCTGCTGTGTGGTACATCAGTACAAACGCACAAACACACCAGCCATACCTGCTGACAGAACACACAAGCAAACCCACGCACACGCAAACACACATACACACACACACACCACACAAACCTAGAGGAGTCCTCCACTGACAGAACCCACAGAGAAAGCAGACATCCCTTCCACTCTGTATTCCCGCTCCTTCAGCCGTCCAGGACACACCTTATTCCCCTCTCTCCTCCTCAGCCCCAAGGCCAGGCAGCGCCAGCTCATCACCCACACACAGACGCACACACCCATGCACCCACACACAGACGCACACCCATGCACACACACACGCTAACCCCCTTACACATGCATACTCTGCTTTCTCGGTCACTGACACACACGCACACGCTTTCTCTCTCTCTGTCTCGCTCATGCTCTCACACTCTCTCACACACTCACACACACCGGCACAGATCATTGCGCACCTTTGGCCGGTGTAGCCCAGGGCTTCTCTGAGGGGGTGTGGATGCCTGTGATGTCACACGTTTTGCCCGTCCTCCATGTTGTTTTTCTGTCATGGTTTCTTTTTCTGACCGCTAGGACCTGACCTGTCCCTCTCCACTGAACTGCACTTTGCTTTCGGTTGTCGTGGAAACCTCCTAGTCTCAATAACCAGCAGTAGGGTTCTGAAGGGGAAATCAAGTGTTCGACTACAATTGTGGATATATTTTTTTTTTATATTCGCTTATTCCTTATTTATTCATCTTTCTGTTTCATATCCTAATTTATGATATCTTCTGCTATTTATATGAAAGAACGCTGTTAGATCAGTTGAATGTTATTTAAGACCTTGTGTGTTTGTATATGGGGCAACGTTTCAAAAGGGGGAAAAAATAGAATGGTTTTCTTTCCTTTGACTTTAAAGCTGAATTATGTGAACGTTGACAAGTTACACATTCTTTCTTCCCTCGCTTCGGGGAGCGTGAAAGAGAACTTGCTTTATCTGTTGAAAAAAATATAATGATGATTTACCAGTAATTTAAGAATGTAGACTAGCCTCTTTTGGAGAGGAATATGCTCTTCTATTGATATTTGTCAGTTTCATATCATCGTGAGTGTAGGCCTGGCCGAGGGGGCGCTAGTGAGCGTCTCCTCGTCCAACCTTGTACATAGATTAACGTGGGGCTGGGACGGCTTCCGAAATAATACTGGGGATTCCTGCTCTCTGCTTTTAGCTTGTATTGCTGTGTGCATGTCATACATGAGCTCTTCTTTGCATGGCTTTGGTGTTAATGTTACATTCGACTCTCTCTCTCTCTCTCTCTCTTTGCCCTTACCGCTTTTCTCTCTCTTCAACGCCCCCCCACCCCCACCCCTTTCCTCTCTATTTCCCTTTCTTTGACCACCAAGCTAACTTTTGCGTTTTAATTCCCCTCCCAATATTGCTTCTTTTCAATTTAGCCGGATCTCTCTCTCCCTCCCTCTCTCTCCTCTCCTCTCTCTCTCTCTCTCCTCCCTCCCTCCCTCTCTCTCTCTCTCTCTCTCTCTCCCTCCCTCCCTCCCTCTCTCTCTCTCTCTCTCTCTCTCTCTCTCTCTCTCCCTCCCTCCCTCTCTCTCTCTCTCTCTCTCTCTCTCTCTCTCTCTCTCTCTCTCCTAGACCCTTCAGTCTCTTCCTTTTCTATCTTGTGCACAAAGTTTTGAACGATGCTTCCGCTTCTCTCTGATTGGCCCGCAGCTCTGATTGGTCCAGCTAACTGACCCATGTGCCAGGGGCACGGGGGGGGGGGGGGGGGGATTTCGGTCATAAAGACACAAAAGCAATACCCTAGAGTTCACCTTCTTCTTTATACAGTGGTAAACCTAGCAACACTACGGACATCCGATGACACAAGGGGGCGTAGGCTTCCCTCTGACAGGGCAGGAACAAACAGGCTCATGTAATCCCCATGTAACATAACTGTGAGCAACAAATAACTCATTCAGTTAACGCGCCGTGTCCCCCTTTTCTGGAAGTGTTTGTGAGTGGGCGTGCGTGTGCGTACCGGGTGCGCGTACAAGAACCTTTCTTCGCGCTGGTATCCCCTCTCCCAGCCTCCCCAGCGGTCTCTATACCGCTCTCCCATCTCTGCGTCAGCCTTCCATCATCAGGTTTCAGAAACAAAAGGCGACATACTGGGCTCACCAGGCATGAACTTTTATTGCAATACTGAACTTTAGCGCTGAAATGGTTGTAATTCGATTTCTACAGTAAATCCCATGGTGGACGTTGCTGATGTACCGTGATGTTCCTTCAGCGTACACCAGCTTACTACAAATGCGCACACAATCTGGCACGATCCACATACACAGAAGCTTCAGTTTACAGTCGGCATCAATAATCTGCTTGGATCAAGATGATAAGAAGGGAACTCCCTGTTAAATACCTCTCGCAACTCTTTCCTCATTAAATAGAAAATGTCCCATTGTCATATTTTTGTTTGTTTGTTTGTTATACAGAAAAATTAGAAAATAAAAACAAATAATTACGTGAAAATGAAGATACACTTTCAATCTTAGTTATGTACCCCCCCCCCCCCCCCACCACCCCCCCCCCCCCCCCCTTACCCCAACGACACCTCCCCAACAACACCTCCCCACCCACTTCCCTCCTCCCCGGCGGCGCCCGGTCTCCTTGCTCCCTTCAGACCTTTGTCATGCCGTAACAAGCTTTGTCCTCCGGGGGGGCGCAGAGTTCTACAGTTTTTTCAGAATTCTAAAACGACTTCATCTGTCTCCTTCCTCCTGGGTCTGTTAGTTATGTTCGCTTCCAAGAGAGGCATTCAGTCCCCTCTGCTGCAGATAGGCACGGCTGAGACTGAGTGGAGAGGGGAAGTGATGAATGTCCCAGGGGGGAAGAGAGAGGAGGAGGAGGGGGATGTGGGGTGGAGGGGTGGGGGGAGTCTACTGTGTCCAGCTGGTCTGGTATGTCCTGCTCCCAGCTCCGCCCAGGTAGCCTCCAAACCTCCGATCCAGTATCAGTCTGAGCAATGGGATGGGGGATTAAATACTATGAGTGGGTCTAGGCAGCCTCCTCACCGATCACGGTCCTTTATCCTCTCACACGCGGAGGTGACGTAGAGCGAGCGCAGGCGTCGGGCCAGAGTGCTCTCCAGCTCCTCCAGAGGGGAGTCTCCCCGGGCGGCCCCGGCCCCCCAGCGGGCCCCTGGGGGCCCCAGCAGCAGGCTCCGAAAGGCCTCCCTCTCCAGGAGACCCGACATGTGCTGCAGGAAGTAGGCCTCGCAGAATAAGCTCAGCTCAACAGAATTATGGGCCTTTAGAGCATGAAAAAAGGGAGGGAGGGAAGGAGGGCAAATAAGTTTATAAGGAAAACAAATATATATAGTTTGCAAACTACAGATTAACAATTAGCAATTCGACAATAGACACATACATGTCACATTTTACATTTAGCAGACGCTTTTATCCTGAGCGACTTACATCAAGCTACAGGGACATTCCCCCTGAGGCAAGTAGGTGAAGTGCCTTGCCCAAGGACACAACATCATGTTGACAAGGCTGGGGTTCGAACCAGGGACCTTCTGATTACTAGCCTGACACCCTAACCAACTGCATCACATGACTGCGGTCAACTTGCACACAGTAAGTATGTTGGCTCGGGTGAGAGGGGTACAGGTTGGCCTTTGGAGGGGTCTCTGCATGCGCTACCTTGGCAGTCCTGTAGATGCTGACTGCGTTGTCCAGGTCGATGGCTCGGGGAGCAGATGAGCTCACAGTGCCTCTGCAAGCGCCCCCAGCTGAAACAAGTTGGCAGCTGACAACAGCTGGGGAGGAACACGCAATCAGAGAATGCATACTCTTTATGTGGAGAGCAGAATTTGGGGGTAGTGTGTGTGTGTGTGTGTGTGTGTGTGTGTGTGTGGAGTGTGTGTGTGTGGTGTGTGTGTGCGGGGGAGAGGGGCGCTCACCTCCAGCAGGTCAGACACGTTGGTCTTCAGCGCCTCTGTTCCTCCGCAGTACAGATATGACATCATCATCTGGAGGAAAGAGGTCAGAGTTTGGGTTAGTCATCGTGATTTTCCATTAGCTCATTGGTCGGACATGTGACCTGCGTTCCTTGGGGCTTATTGGCTCAGGAAAACAACAGGACACCCCAATCAGGTGTGTATGTGCGGCAAGTCTAACCCAGGAGGTAATCACCCATCTATGGTTGAGTTACCTCCCAGGTTTCAAACATTGAACTCTGAACTCTATCTGATGCCTTCAGGAAAAATCTAAATGTTTGTTCTGGTCCAATTGAAGCCGGAGTCACGTGCCTAGTTAGGCTTCAGTTAGGGTCCTGGGTTAGTAATCAGAAGGTCCCTGGTTCAAACCCCGGCTGTGTCAATATGACGTTGTGTCCTTGGGCAAGGCACTCGGTGGAATGTCCCTGTACTTGCTGTAAGTCACTCTGGATAAGAGTGTCTGCTAAATGACTACATGTAATGTAAAATGTAAGAATGTAAAGCTTGAGGTATGTTGCTCTGCCATAAATACATGTCCAAAAGTGGAACTTGGTTTTGGGCTGGTAACCTTGCCTCCATACTGCCCCTGGTATTTCTATTTTTTGTTTAGAATTCTGGACAATCTAATAATATAAAAAATGCTAACAACATCAAATAGCCATGTAATTCTGGTAAATCCAGTTAAGAAAACATATGTTGAGACATTTGAACATTTTATGAACTTTTCTGTGCCTGAAGAATAAATGGTTTTCAGTGGTTTAGTTTTAGTTTGCTGTTTGGTAGACTGACCTGAAAGACGTTATACTTGACATCAGCGATTTCAACTTCCTTACTCCCATCAGGCCCAGACGAAGCCAGCAGAGACTTGAACCTGGATGAATCACACCGTCAAAACTGCAATGAACCACTGAGATGGTTCATCAGTAGTGTTCAAGAATCACATCACCACCTGCTATACCAGGGGTGGAAAATTCCGGTCCTCGAGAACCGCTGTCCTGAAGGTTTTAGATGCTTCCCTGCTCCAGCACACCTGATTCAAATTAATGGGTTGTTATCGAGCTCTGTGTGAGCCTGATAATGACCATTCATTTTAATCAGGTGTGCTAGACCAAGGGAACATATAAAACCTTCAGGACAGCGGCCCTTGAGGACCGGAATTGCCCACTCCTGTGCTCCCAGCTCTGATATCATTTCCCTCTTCCCACTTCCGTGTCTTTAACCCCCCTCCTTCACCCCCGGACCCATATCCCTTCCCTCTGCCCTCCTGCCTCTCTCACCTGTCGGAGGCAGTAATCAGCAGGACTCTGTGGGCGTAGAAGGGCTTCCCCTCCACCAGGAAGGTGACATCCGACATCTCCTGGTTATTTAGGAAGTGGGGGTCTGCAAAATAACATGCGCAGTGCCAACAAGAACTTAGAATTAAATTCAGCTAAACCTGTATAAAATGTGAACATCTATTTTCAGGAACAGTATAGTTAATCACAGGACTCCAAAGCCTGACGGAAGACAGAGAAACTCTATTACCCAGCTGCGCAGAGAGGGTAGCCTTCATCTCTGGGATGGCTGGTAGAGGAGCAGGGCCAAAACAGTGGCTGAAAATGGCTGCCAGCTGCTGGGTTATAGCTTCATTCTGAAGGAGACACAGGCAGGAAATAGAGAAAGAGAGTTAAGTGCACGTTCTAATGAACATAACTGAAATATTTCAGCCTGCTATGCTGTGCCCATGCTACAGCACCTCTGTGAGTCAGTACCAGTGATATGGAGTCAGTACCAGTGATAAGGAGTCAGTACCAGTGATAGGGGGTCAGTACCAGTGCTGGGGAGTCAGTACCAGGGGTGGAGGAGTCATTACCAGTGCTAGGGAGTCAGTACCAGTGCTGAAAAGTCAGTACCAGTGAAAGGGGGTCAGTACCAGTGCTGAAAAGTCAGTACCAGTGAAAGGGGGTCAGTACCAGTGCTGGAGGAGTCAATACTAGTGCTGGAGAGTCAGTACCATTGCTGGAGAGTCAGTACCAGTGATAGGGAGTCAGTACCAGGGCTGGAGGAGTCAGTGCCAATGATAGGGAGTCAGTACCAGGGCTGGAGGAGTCAGTGCCAGTGATAGGGAGTCAGTACCAGGGCTGGAGGAGTCAGTGCCAGTGATAGGGAGTCAGTACCAGGGCTGGAGGAGTCAGTGCCAGTGATAGGGAGTCAGTACCAGGGCTGGAGGAGTCAGTACCTTGGTGGTGCGCAGGATGGTGAACATGAGGGGCAGGCCCAGTGAGACCAGCTCCTGGCAGTAATCCTCCTCCCTGATGGTGGTGAACTCCTTGAGGAGGGAGAGGATGACAGAGGCCCCAGACTGCTGTTGGGCGACCCTCAGAGACTCCAGCCACACGTGTAGCTTCCAGGGCACCCCTACAGGACAAGTGTGGGTACTACAATGACCATCAGGAAGTTGCAGCAACACCACACACAGATGGATACTGAAAGTACAACGATGCACACAATCGCGCGCACACACACATACACACACATCCTGTGTATAGGACCGAAACACACGCATACCCAGAGCGCGCAGCTCCATGGTGACGTCCAGGTACCCGTGCTCGGCGCTGTAGTAGCTGGCTTCCTGCAGGGCCTTCATCCTGACCTTGCACAGGCGGGGGAGGGCCCCATCGCACAGCCCCGCCCCCGGCGCCACCAGCTCCTCCCCCTCCACCCCCTCGGCCAGGATCTCCTCCAGGGAGAGCACGTCCTCCTTCACCTGCTGCGGCTGGGTCAAGAGCTTCCTCAACACGTTCCTGGGGAGGCCAGACAGGGGGCAGGGGGGCGGGGGAGAAAGCATGGAGGATTGTAAGACAAGAAGAGAGACCCCCCCCCCCAAAAGGAATGGAAAGGGAGGTCAACCGGAAGAAGATATGTGTGTGTGTGCACAAGACCAGGGTTTGGAATATGAGTCATTCACCATCTAGTCGAGAAGGATGAAACTTCCAGACAATATTTTTTGGTCATTTAACATTTGGTCATTTCCTCGTTCCTGCAATCATTCACTCGGCTGTCTTTGGAATGACCCTTAACCTCTCACACTCACACAGGCATCCATGTGCTATGTTTACACACAGGCATGTGTTGCCAAACACACACACCCACACACACACACACACACCCACACACCCACACACACACTCATAGGAACACACATAGAGCAAACAGGTGGAGGGTCCTACCAGTTGGCTAGGGGCAGATGGGTGATGAAAGGACGGCGTGTGACCCTAACCTACCCCAGCACTGCCCCATATGGCGCAGGAAGTGGGGCTGCGTTCCAGGAAGGAAGTGGATGGTAGAAACCCAACACCTCGTCTACAACGCTGTCAACCTACCCTGACCCAACCCCCCCTGCCCTAACCGGGTCTTCTGATTGGCTAGCCGCCGGGGTTCCTACCTGTGGCCGTGGGCGGCGGCATGGCTGAAGCAGTTCATGTCCTCGTAGAGTGATGATGTCATAGCGTTCCCGTCGTGCGTCCTGGACAGGGGGTCCGCCCCCCGAGCCAAGAGCAGGCTCACCATCTCATAGTTACCTGGTGAGAGGGAGCACACACACACACACACACACAGTTAAGGTACCATTCCAAAAAAACTTTCAGAGGTCCTATGGTCACTCATAACAAGCATCCAAAAGGATAATATAATCAAAGACCAGATGATGTAACAGGATGTGTGTATTTTTGCACGCGTGTGTGTTGTTCCTACTGCATGTATGGCATCTCAGGTATGTGTGTGTGTGTGTGTGTGTGTGTGTGTGTGTGTGTGTGTGTGTGTGTGTGTGTGTGTGTGTGTGCACCCACCTGCTGCTGATGCCAGCTGCAGAGGGGTCTCTGCTGTGCTCTCCTGTCCGTTGCGGACGGCTGCCCCCTCCACGTTCGCTCCTGCATCCAGCAGCAGCTGCACAGTGAGGAGGGGAGGAGGGAAACACTGAGCACCAGTACTGCTGCTGCTAACCAATACTGCAGTGAACTGATACCAATACTGCTTTCAACTGGTACCACTACTGCATTTAACTGGTACCACTACTGCATTTAACTAATACCACTACTGCATTTAACTAATACCACTACTGCATTTAACTGGTACCACTACTGCATTTAACTAATACCACTACTGCATTTAACTAATACCACTACTGCATTTAACTGGTACCAATACAGTAATCCCTCGTTATATCACGGTTCACTTTTTACGGTTTCGCTTCATCATGTTTTTTTTTTATCGTGCATTGTGTTCTGCATTCTCTACCTGTGCGTCAATAACGTTGCGGTTTACTGTAATACTGTATGCACTGTACACGTGCAAAACATATAAAATACACGTAAATGTCTCTCGTACAAGCAAATTCTCTTAACCAATAATGTCGACAAAACGTTCTGCGCCGACAAAGGCACCTGCGGCCCAAAAGGCAGAGGAAGATGTTAATAGTCGCAGAAAAAGTTCAACTTCTGGACATGCTAAAGGAGGGTAAAAGCTGTGCGGCTGTAGGTCGGCATTACGGAATGCATGAATCTTTCATTTAAATGTAATTGTACAGTATAATAATAAAATAAAAAATAAAGGTTTCTACTTCACGGATTTCACTTATCACAGGTGCTTTTTGTGCTTTTTTAACTGATACCAATACTGCGTTCAACTGATACCACTACTGCATTTAACTAATACCACTACTGCGTTTAACTGGTACCACTACTGCGTTCAACTGGTACCACTACTGCGATTTAACTAATAACGTTATTGCATTTAACTGGTATCACTACTATGTTTAACTAATACCACTACTGCATTTAACTAATACCACTACTGCATTTAACTGGTACCACTACTGCATTTAACTAATAGCACTACTGCATTTAACTGGTACCACCACTGCATTTAACTAATACCACTACAGCATTTAACTGGTACCACTACTGCATTTAACTAATACCACTACTCTATTTAACTGGTACTACTACTGCATTTAACTAATACCACTACTCTATTTAACTGGTACCACTACTGCATTTAACTAATACCACTACTCTATTTAACTGGTACTACTACTGCATTTAACTAATACCACTACTCTATTTAACTGGTACTACTACTGCATTTAACTAATACCACTACTCTATTTAACTGGTACTACTACTGCATTTAACTGGTACTACTACTGCATTTAACTAATACCACTACTCTATTTAACTGGTACCACTACTGCATTTAACTAATACCACTACTCTATTTAACTGGTACTACTACTGCATTTAACTAATACCACTACTCTATTTAACTGGTACTACTACTGCATTTAACTAATACCACTACTCTATTTAACTGGTACCACCACTGCATTTAACTAATACCACTACTCTATTTAACTGGTACTACTACTGGCTGATTCAGGCTGCTTGTCATGGACAGAGGAGACTGAAGGTGAGGAGTCCTTCTTACCTGGACCACGGAGATGTGGCCATGCAGCACAGCCAGGGTGAGCGCCACCCAGTGGCGGCTGTCTGGCTGCACGGAGGGGTGCTTGGGAGAGCAGGCTGGGATCTGGAGAGACCAGAGGCTGGTGTTACTCCACCACCATAACTCATCCACATCGCCTTAGTTACCGCAAAGCTTTGTAGTCTGCAGTTAAGTTACTCTAACCTGCCATTTTCCAGGGACTGTTTTAATGAACTACTTATTCATTTCACAGACCGGGCTTTGATTTCATAGCTTCGGCAGGAAATTGCGTGTCAGGTGTGTGTGTGTGTGTGTGTGTGTGTGAGCCTGAGACCTGCGTAAACTATATCAGGCAGAATGGATGTCTACAATATTTACCGCCACGTCCAGGTTGGCCCCGGCATCGATCAGCATCTGGACCAGGGCCTCGTCCCCTGCTGAGCAGGCGTACATCAGTGGGGTCATGCCCTGGAGGGGGGGGGGGGGGAGATCACGCTGCTTTAGACCCTGATCTACGGATGGTATTACCTGGGCATATGGTTGCCTTATGGGCCAATTAAACACACCCCCACGAGGTTCACGCACACGCAGACGCGAGCGCGCACGGCAGTGTACCTGATCGTCCATGCTGTTGACCCCGTCCGGCCCCAGCAGCTCGATGGCTTGTCCGATCAGATCGGTGCGGCCGCAGTTGAGCATGCGGAAGCCCAGGTCCAGGTGGAACTTGTCTGTGGCGGCTCTGGAGTCCAAACGCCTGAACGAACTGAAGCAGCACTCCGGCCTGAGAGGGAGGGAGGGAGGGAGGGAGGGAGGGAGAAGGGAGGGAGGGAGGGAGGGAGGGAGACGGAGACGGAGACGGAGAGAGAGGGAATGAGAGAGAGACAGAGAGACCTGGTCCATATGGCTGGTGTAACAGTAGTGTTTCCTAGTGTGTCTAATCCGATTAGAAGCTCTGGGGTCATACAGGAGTGTACGGATCACTAAACACATACAAGTGGCATTCAAAGGCCATGTTTGTGTGTGTGTGCGACTGCATGCTTGTGTGTGTGTGTGCTCCCTCTCTTACTTCAGCTGGCGTGGTTCACAGTCCAGCCCTGGGAGGAGCTGCCTGGCGGTCTGTCTGACATCATCGCTGTCCACCAATAGGCTCCTGCGATGCTCAGCGTGGACGATGGCCACCCTCATCCACTCCATGAGGGGCGGTAACAACAGGAAGGGTCTGCGAGGACAGGCGGAGGACAAGGATGAGGATGAGGAGGATAAAGGCCAGGCTCTAAGACTGCCTGCAGAAAAATCACTTGACGATAGCTTCAGACGACCAAAGATAGAAGCTATTAGCACAGGGGTGGTCAGTCCTGGTCCTCGAGGGCCACTGTCCTGACTTAGCACCAGTCACGGCTGCAGAATGGAAACACTAATGTGGAAACCGGTGACTTAACGGGGAAAATCTATGTGTTCTCATTGAGCTACTGATCTGTCCCTCGATGCATGTCCGGGTGAAGGGTCGTTCAGTTAGCTGAGGGTGGGAGGGCGCGTGTGTGTGCTTAACCGAGAACCCCGTTGCCAGGGAGGGCGCGTGCGTGGTCGATCTGAGCGCCTGAACGTTCCGGTCACCGGGACGTCTCTCGTCACCTTTTTCGCGACCTTGAGAAAACGTTCGCTCCGAGTCACGCACGCACGCTGACGTACGCAGACGCGAATCGCACTGCTCTACCAAATGTGACGCGTACACGGCCTTTCACCGTCCCTTCCACGCTGTTCCGTGTTTTTTCCGCGTGCGAAGGACCGTAAACAACGAGCTGCTAAACTGATGATCGTGCTGTCTGCGAGGGGGGTCAGATGGCTCCATGGTTAAGGCGTCGGCCTCATGAACGGAAGGTTGTGAGATCGAGTCCCCGCTGTGGCTATATGATGTTGTGTCCTTGGGCATGGCACTTCACCCTACTTG
>CM059290.1:12195000-12267500 GCA_030340665.1 Neosalanx taihuensis | reverse complement strand
AGAGAGAGAGAGAGGGGGGGGGGGGAGTGGGAGGAGAGAGAGGGGGGGAGAAAGGGAGATGGGAGCGGGAGGGAGAGAAAGAGAGAGAGGGAGAGAGAGAGAGAGAGGGGTGGGGGGAGAGGGAGGGAGAGAGAGGAAAAAACATGGAGGGTTATGTTTACATAATGCCGACACAACGCACCCACATTCACCCCGCTGGATCCACTTGGAGGTGGAGGCAGATATGGACCTAAAGGATATCGAGGAAAGTCTAACTTCGAGCTACGATACCCAGAATGGACCCTCAGGAAGCCCAGTACAGACAGGGGCCCACTTCAAGCCACTCCTCGGTTCATTAACCCATTACATCCCCGCCCCAAACAATTAGCACTGCCATTAACAGTGAGCACAGCCAGACCACCACAGCGTAAACAACCATTCATCTCTAATCACTGGAACACTTCACGTGCTCACACACTAACTGAGTGGCTAACTAGAGGGTTGCTATTGCCCTCTTCAACAGGGCCAAGGACTCTGACATTGGCCCCACACCCCTTCCAGAATCCCACTGCCACTTTAGCACACAAACTTACTACTGTGATTTTTACACCACTGTTTACACTACTGTGTGGTATATACACCCCACCACCCCCCCCCCCCCCCCCCCCACCCCCCCCCCCCCCCGTACTATGCCCATCCCACCCACTTTGTGGTTATGTTACTTGTACTTCTATGTTAATTGTATCATAATTGTAGTGTATTTTGTATTTTACATTGTATTCATTTTTGTTGTTGTGTCACATATACAGTAAATTATATATATATATATATATAAAAATTATATGTTTGTAAACATTGCATAGCGATTAAACCCCATTGTGATTCTGATTTTAAAGGTGCTCTTAAGATTCAGCACAGCAGACCAGGATGGATAAACAGGACTGTCTCTGGAGTTTACTAAACAGTGTAGATTGTACCCTGAGGAGATAATACTGCTTCATATAGTTAGTCGTGAAATGGGGATTTGTGCTATGATGTAGCTGTAAAGCACACGCTCACATTGCACACAAATGAGAGAACCCCCCCGTCCCCGCCCCCCCCCCCCCACACACACACACACACACACACAAACACACACACGTACACACAGAAACACTAAAAAGATAAAAGTAGGGGGCAGTCCAGCAGGGGAAGTAGATAACATCCTGGTGCGTGACCGAGGGGGGGGGGGGGGGGGGGGGGAATGATAGTGGGTCAGGGGTGGGAGGGGCTGTGGTGTTAGCGGAAGGTAGGGGGAAGGGTTGATGGCAGAGGAGGGTGGAAGTGGTGGGTGGGGGGTTCCAGCAAAGGGTAGTGGGGATGGGGGGGTTTGGGGGTAGTAGAAGGTAGGGGTGGGGTCTGTGGGGGTGGAGAACATGGTTGGTTGGAAAAGGGTACATGTTCTGGATCAGGTAGCTTTCATTCACTATAATTATCCTTGGGTTAATTTCTAACCAGATTACTGTGAGTGGGAGTTTGCCCCGGGGCCGGGGGGGTGGGGGTAGCTCACTCAAACACAGACCCCACCACCACCAGAAGGGCTTCTTTGTGTTCCCACCACCAGCAACCCTCCAGGGGGCCTGAGAGGAATTCCATCCCAGGACAGAGAGCCTCTCCCTGGCTTCTTGGTCCAGATCTCTCCCCTGAGGGCCAGCTCAGCCCCAGAGGTCTGGAGGATATGAAGGAGCACATTCTTGGAGTTTAGGTCCAAGGATCAAGATTAATTCCCTGGCCTCTCCTTCTCCCTTCCAGGTTTGTACAGGTCCCTCGAAGACAGAGAGCACCGCAGTGAAGACGTCTAACAGAGGATCTGTGGTTTAAGTATTAAATGAAGAGACGCTCGTGTGTTCAACTGGATGACACTGGGTTTTACTATAGGTGCCACCTCAAAAAGTAGACATGGCACTGCAAGGGATCAACACACATAACGATCATAGCTTTGGACTTAGACCTGGCCAATGTTTTTTGTTTTTATTGTTTACTGAACAGGTTAAAAATACTAAAGGCGATCAACGGTGCAAAAATCTTCGACAACCGTATTTGGCCTTATTAGATTATACGTGTGTCTGTATTTGCGTGTCTGTATGTATGTGTGTGTGTGTGTGGTCAGGTGGAGCCCTGAGCTCCAGGAGGACTAGGTAGACGCCACACAAATGCCCCAGTGTGTGCCCTGTCTCCTGGGCACGGCTCAGAATGCCCGCCCCTGTGTGTGTGGAAGCCTGAAGGATGCCAGCCCTGCCCAACCGAACCGACCGCACAGGCCAAGCACAAAGACAGCCCTCAGAGAGACAGGAAATGTGTTAGATCAAATGTGTATTAGTGTGTGTATGCATGTTCATTTGTGTGTGCGTGTGTGTGTGTGCTCGGTATGAACGCAGCCTTGTGCAATAGAGACAAACGGCAGAGTGTTCACTCTTTTGGAAAAGGAAACCTCTCCCTCCTCCTTCCCTCCTCCCTCCATCTTTTCTCCTCCCTCCCTCCCTCCCTCCCTCCCTCCCTCCCTCCACTGTACTCCTCCTGGCTCTCCTCCTTCTCCTGCCCTCTACAACACCGTTCCATCATCCCCTCCCTCTCTCCCCCCCCCCGCTTAGCTTTGAATTTTCTCCCCACCCCCAACTCCCATCTTAACTCCTCACTACTCAACTCCCTCCCCCCTTCCTTCTTTACCACCCCGTCCATTTTTCCCGATTTCTGGACCCTCCTCTGTCTCTCCATCTCTGTCCAAGAAGCCCTCCAGTGTCAACAAACCGCAGCCACAGGCTACAGTGGAGTACAGTATGACAGTGCCCATGCGTAGTGTCCTTCACACGCTGTATAACTTTCCACATTCCACCTGACAAGCAATCCTAGGAAGTCACAAAACGTCAACGTCTGGAAAAATCGATCCCAGCTCTCAAAGTCTGACAGACTGTCAACGGTACTCAACGGTTTCCCGACACGGGTTCCATACAGATGAGTTATATCATGTGGGAGGAGGTTTAAATCTCCACTTTATCCTGGTTCGAGTTAAAACCAAACAAACCCAACACACCTGATTCAAAATCCAACCGAATCTAAACCCCTAAATAAGTGACTTTTCCGCAGCTTGTTTCCATGGCAGGCAGCAGGTCCTGTGAGCCTTCATCACCTCCCAGAGCAAAGCCAGCCTCCATCCTCTCCCAGACTCCTTCCTTTCCCTGCAGAGGCAGGAGGCCCAGCAGCCCAGACCGGAGCACAGGCCCAGGCCCAGGCATCTGCTTCTCTGATAACAGTGACGTTTGGACCCCAAACAGACAGATATGCTGGTTCAGGACAGCACCAGACTGGGGTAGAGACAGACAGACTGCAGCTGGGACAGCAGCTATCAAGTCTGACTGACTGCTGATAGTGAGGATGCCTCTGAGGAATCTATTTGGCTTCTGTTATGGAAGGACAGGCAGGCAGACAGGCATGGAGAGGAAGGCATGCAGACAGACAGACAGACAGACAGGCAAGCAGACAGACAGACAGGCAGGCAGGCAGGCAAACAGACATGTGGTGAGCACATCTACAAAAACATAACCGTTTTCAGCCTGCAAGCCAGCCAACTAGACACAAACAGCCAGCCAGTCAGACACAGTCACAGTGATAAAAAGATACAGTGACAGAGTTAAAAACAGACTTTAGAAGGATACATTAAAGAAAGATCAAAAAGTTGGACGTGGCAATAATTGATTTAAGAAATGCACACAACTAGACACACACACACTATACACACTGTTTTATCACTCGTCGCATTATATATGACCAGGGAGCCTATCTGCTATTCCTGAGAGAATCTCCCTATATGGTGAGCTGTTTCCTCAGCTAAGTAGAAGATACTGCTTGTATTTACAGGAGTCAGCGTTATCACTGTTTCCCACACACTGGCTGGCTGAAACAACAGGCTTTCTGGCAGAAGAATGTCCATCTCTGGTTATTGTCCTTCAGGGTGAACTAACTCTGAGGGAGAATGGCGGGCCAAGTAAATAATACGTCAAGGCTCATTCAAAAGCATGTGTGTCTGCTTTTGTATGGTTTCATTTATTTCAAAGTGACACTGGTGGGGTGTCTGAAAGATTCATTGAGTGTATTTGTTGTATTGAATTTGAGAGGACTACACTTGAAGACTGTTTTTTCACAAGGGAAGGACAATTGTTAAATTCCCCATAAAGTTTGAGGTTTGAACTCTGTAAATCTGCAGAAGAAACCTTGACATCCACACACGCACATGCAGAAACGCACACAGACACACACAGACACACACAGACACTCACTGAGTTCGGAAATGCTGCCAACGCAGGTAGCCAGCAGGGACTGTTCAAGCGTGCGGAGCTCCAGCTGGGCATAGGCATCCTCCCTGCTCTCCACCCCAGCCTGGCTCTCTGTGTACGGGCTGAAATGGGCTGGGAGAGACAGCACACCTACAGAGAGGAGAGAGGAAGACAGGGGAAGACAGGGAAAGGAGATGGGGGAGAGAAGAGGATATAGGGAGAGTGAGATGAGGGAGAGAAGGAGACGGTGTGAAAGACAAAAAAGAGAGAAAGAAAGAGAAGAAGAGGGATTTGGTTCATCATCAATGTACACAAACAGTCAATTAATTACATCATTAGTCTTCCTTTTTTGCTGAAAACATGGAGTTTGGATACATCTGATCCTTTGTGGTCACATAATCAAACATACACAAAGTAGGGGGAAAGTGCCTTGTCCAAGGACACAACATCATGTAGCCACAGCTGGGAATTGAACTCACAAACTTCTGATCATGAGTCCAATGCCTTAACCGTTGAGCCACCTGACTACCTGATATTAGGCTTCTCCTCAACACATCTACCAACAAAACCGGCGGGACCAGGTCCCACATGCCTAACCACACACACACACCAACACACACACCCACAAACCCCCACATTCATGCAAGAACACATTCCACAAGTACAAACGGAACATAAAACAGCACCAACCTATTTAAAGATGATTAATGCCCATAATACTGATGTAACCGACAAGGCAGTCATAATCACGCTTTATATTTCCTGCTCTGGAAAAAGATGTGCAAGATTGCAGCTTCGCAATCACTTCAATCTGTGACCCCATCGCAAACATGAGGCAGGGTTTAGTTTCCATCACAGAATAGCAGAACACTTGACAGCAACATGTCAGACTGATTCTGGATCAAACTGCACTGATTACATCAAGACCGTGACGGAGTACAGCTACTCCAGAAACAGCTATTCCATAACTATCTACTCCAGATCTAGCTACTCCAGAACCAGCTATTCTAGAACTAGCTACTCCAGAACAAGCTATTCCAGAACTATCTACTCCAGAACTAACTACTCCAGAACAAGCTATTCCAGAACTATCTACTCCAGAACTAGCTATTCCAGAACTATCTACTCCAGAACTAGCTACTCCAGAACTAACTACTCCAGAACCAGCTATTCCAGAACTATCTACTCAAGAACTAGCAATTCCAGAACTATCTACTCCAGAACTAACTACTCCAGAACAAGCTATTCCAGAACTATCTAGTCCAGAACTAGCTATTCCAGAACAAGCTGCTCCAGAACTATCTACTCCAGAACTAGCTATTCCAGAACCATCTACTCCAGAACTAGCAATTCCAGGACTATCTACTCCAGAACTAGCTATTCCTGAACAAGCTATTCCAGAACTATCCCAGAATCTATTCTATTAGCTAGCTATTCCAGAATCAGCTACTCCAGAACTATATTCTCCAGACCAGATCCAGCCACTCCAGAGCTAGCGTCTCCATAACCCTTCCTACAAAAGCCTAGCACCCTGCCAACCATAAGGAGCTGAGGGGAGTGAGAGATGAGGAACCAGAGAGGAATGCAAAAGGAAAGATGATTAGTGCAGGTTCATGATTTATAACCCAAATGAAAGAGGATATAATGCATCTCCTCATCCTGCTTTCTCGCTCTATCCCTCTTCCCATCTTTATCCCCCCCTTCTCCCCTCCTCTGTAACTCTCTCTCTATTTAAAGGGTGAAGAGGATTTCCACAGGCTCCCTTTACCAAAATGACAAATCCATGTGTTTCCGGCAAGCGGAATTCTGACGCTGGAATCTTGGAAGGTTCGGTCAGTTACAAAAAGAAACGAAAGTACTGATTGATAAATTAATTAATAACCAAGCATCTTTCCTTTCTGCAGTCCATTACAGTACATCCAAGGTCCTGAGACCCATTAAACCTGATGCTTTCTAGGAGAGAAGGAGAATATCCCCGTCTCCCTGTAAAAACAGTTACGTTGGAGAACAAAATACTGCAATGTCGACAAGTCAGTTCCTGTGTCATAAATACCATGGGGCAGGGTAACCGTTAGCTTACCGTAAACAGGCTCTTTACAGGTTTCAAAAGTCAACATGAGTTACATTTATTATGTAATGTTTATATCCCACAGTAGTGTCTTTATTCACTACTGCCCTGCATACAGCCACCACTAAGCAGAATTGTCGAACACATGCACACACGCATACACACACACACAGAAACCATGGTCATCTTTTAACAAAAAGATACGTTTGTGGGAAGGTTTCTCAAAACCTATATGTACTATGTGTATGAGATCATGAAATGTGAATTGCTGATTGAAAAGCATGTTCAATGAGTGCACTCCTTCCTCATGGGAATTCAGTCCTAAAATGTGTCTGTGGCCACAGCTATCGTGCATGTTTGTGTGTGCGCGCGCGTGTGTGGCGCAGTATCTCAAATATGTGCTGACTCTTCATTTTAACACAATGGAAACGGCTGCTTCCAGCAGAGTGTGGCGTTGCACAAAGGATCAACACAACGCGCATTTACCGGGTTCTCCGCAACACTAGGAACTGTACACACCCAGACACAGACACACCCCTAACCTGTCAGCCTGGCCTTGTTAATTACGCTGAGATAACCAGGGCTGATCTGCTGTGGACAGTGAGTCCTACATTAAAATGAACGTTCAAATCAGCATGGCTGAGCCCCACACTGCTCTAATACCTTTCTTTCATCTCAGTTTCAAGCTCTTTCTCTTATTATCGCTTCCCTTCCACTTCTCTCTTTCTGTGTCACTTTCTTTAATCCTCTCTTTGCGTTCCGCCCCGTACCAGTTAAGAGTCTAACTCGTCTTACTTCCTCCGTGCTCGCCACTTTTCTCACGCCTCTAATGCTTGCATTCGCTCTCTCATTCTCTCCCTCTCTTTCTCTCACCTTGCTATCCACGTACCCCCCCCCCCCTCCCCTCCTTCCCTTTCTGCTTTTCTTTTTCTAGTATTGAGCTTCTCCTCCCCGCTCAGAGATAGGGCCCAAAGCTGATTAAAGGAAATGCTGGCTGCACAACTTCCATCAGAAGGTACGTCATGTTGAGGAGTAGGTGTCGAGAGTGGAATCGTTGGAACCTGCAAAGCTACAGTATGTGTGCAGCGCAGCCCATGTTCCGGGGTGTGACATGTCAGTCACACCCACAACTCAAGAGAGCTCATTATAGAGGAGGATGTGTGTGAGGCGTGGGAAAATGTGAGCTTTCACAAAGGATGTGTGTGTGTGTGTGTGTGTGTGTGTGTGTGTGTGCGTGCGTGTGTGTGTGTGAAGGCACGCATGGATTTGTGAAGAGGACTATTCCTATGCCTCGCAGCCGATGAGTCATCAGCCGGTGTCTCATTGACGTCATGCAGGTCTTTTGAGAGACACAGGATTAGAATTCGATATATTAACACTCCAAGACGGAACTTTATTAACACCCGGGAGCCAATTAAGACAGTGTTAACTGCATTACAAGACAGTAATTACTCTTATAAGCCCCAGAAAGTTAATTACCTGATTTACACTTTGACAGAGAATTCAGATTCACCGGTGTAATTCACAGCCAGTGGAAGTGTTGAGACAGGATGGCAGGTGGGAACATTGCTTCACATCTCCCTTGAGACAATACTTAAGATACCAATAATAGCAGATGTTTCCTTCTGTGTTCTATTTTCGACTGCTGACTAAAGGCAAGGTCAAGTAGGTGTGTGGATGTGTCTGGTTTATTAGATTCCAAAAGAAGAAAATGAAAATCAGAAGTGTTGATTATTTCTAGGCCGCTTAAAATATCCCAAAGCAATCTCGGTGACGACGTGCTTCTTCAAACAATCTTATTTTAGATTGCTTCTAGCCTGCTCTCTCTCTCTCTCTCTCGCTCTCTCTGCCTCTCTCTCTCTCTCTCTCTCTCTCTCTCTCTCTCTGCCTCTCTTTCTCTCTCTCTCTGCCTCTCTCTCTCTCCCTCTCTCTCTGTCTTTCGTTCTTGCTCCTTTTCGGATGTGATATGGGGAGAGAAAAGTTGAAACGTTTGGTCTGTCTTCTGTACGGCATGAATTTCCTTCCCTGTCTCTCATTCCCTCTCTCGCTCTCCTCCTCCTTTCACTTTCTCTCGCACAGACCACAGTCCTAGCCCTTCCCACATCCCACCGGGGGTCACCCTCACCGCTGAACCCCAGCCTGCGTCATCCTGGCATGGGTTAACTCCCAGCCAGCCAGGCACTCTCCCCACCAACACCACGGATATCATCATTCTCCGCTGGATACGGATCAGTTCATACTAGGACTGGGAGAGAGAGAGAGTGGGGGAAGAACCAGGGAGGAGGGCTGAGGCTTGGAGTCCAGGAGAAGGGTGAGGCTGAGGGGGAATTGTGGGAGGGAGGGAGGGCTGAGGTTCCAGAGAGCTTGTGCTGTCATTGCGGTTCCATCTTTGCGGTTGCCGGCCCAACGTCATGTGGCGATCCCAGCTCCAGAGACACAGCTGCCTCTAACCACACAGCCCCCGATGCTGCGCTGTAATTCTCCAAACACATCATCTCTCACCGTTTGGGCCTACAGCAACATGGCCCTCGACCACACTTCAGACACAAACTCTCTAAAAAGAAAGTTCCGGAGATATTCGCAGAGCTACATACAGCTGTTTGTCCTCACCTCTTTTGAAAACGTTGACATGTCTTTTCACTTCCCCCGTTTAGCTTGATGTGTGTAGGTGTTTGGCTGAAATGGGTTTTTTCCCATCGTCTCAGCCACACCAAAGCACATTCCTGGGCCCCTACAGCCTCTGTGTGTGAGAGAGACTGTTTGGTCTACCGAGGGGACCTTGAGTGTGCAACCGATGCGGTTGTTCCTGCGTTTCGCCCGCAAATCACACACATTGCAGCGGACACCTGTCCCATCTCTGCTGAAAGCCTCTTCTTTCATTACTGAGCAGAGAGATCAGAGAGCCAGGGAACGGAGGCTTCAAAGCTACTTCCTCCCTCCAGAAAAGAGCTCTCATTCTGGGACGGGAAGGCTAGGCTCGTCCCTGTGCGGAGGCTGGAGTTAGAGAGAAAGACAATAACCCTGTGTGTTTGGCGAGAACATCGTTGGGCGTGTGTCGACCCCCTTCCTCCTGCCTCTTCCTCAACTTCTCCCTCTCCTCCCTCCCTCCCCCCCTCCCCAAACGCCCTTCTTTTTTTCCACTAACACCCTCTCTCCACCTTGGGACAATGGAGACACAGTCCAGATGTGATGCTTCTTTCACAGCCCAGGCTTCTAGTTACCCACCCTTCAAAGCCCCCAGACACCTGTTTCGCTCCCTCTCGCCCTATACTTGACACACACGAACACACACACACTCACAGACACACACAGTCCGCCTGTTCTCTGCTGGTCAGTAACTTCAGGCACTTAGAGAGCCAGATAGGACCAGGGTAATGGGCCTTCAGGGGGGCCTCAGGTTGAAAATATCTTCACGTTCGCTCCTTAAGGGCCGGCCTCCTCCCATCCTTATCTAAACACAGCTCTGGAGAAACAGAGAGGCTTTTACATAGACGTGCGCTGAGTGCTTTTTAGCATCTTGGCTAAAAATAACTCTGAGGTTGCTGTGTTCGTGGGGTCTTCGTCGGGGCTATTTATCTCAGTTGATGGATATCTAGACAGATGGTCATTCGTACAGTGTTGGAGGGGTCAGTAAGTTATTTGGGATTCCGTGTCATACAACCATCAGGTTATAGCTTGGTATATCTCCATGCTGTGGGTTGAGATTCCATGTCGGAGTGCGCACACACACACAGCGCGCACACACGCATACCAATCTGTTACGACCTGATAAATCACCCAGTCCCCCTGGTCACCGTCCCCCAACACCCCTGATGACCCCAAGGTTAGGGGTCAGAGGTGACTGTCAAGACGCCCTGAACTAGGAAGCGTCCTATCAACTGCGGACACACACAGCGCACACACACACCTTTTTAAGAAGTCTGGGTTCAGTCGAAGTAAGGCTGAGGGATCTGATCGATCCACATCTGCATTAGATATATCTGTGTGTGTGTGTGTGTATAAGCCCCTCAGACTGAGGGTCTGGAGGGAGGGAGCAGGTCTGGGCTTGGTTTCCTACACCCATGAGAGACACAGCATAAACTGTTCAACATCATCATCCTAATCCTAAACATAACTTCAGCTCCAGTGCAACTACGATCAGATGATCTCTCTCTCTCTCTCTCTCTCTCTCTCTCTCTCTCTCTCTGTCATGTTTTATGTTTTACATTCCGGGGCCCACTGTGGAGCCTGTGGCTTTCCCGTCCCCTTGAACATTCCTGGTTCTGAAGCAGGACGGGGCCGTCCAGCAGACCGGGGAGAACCTAAACCTAGACGAACAAAAACTTAAGGGAATCTTTTAACTATGACAAATTACGACTCCGAATCCGAATCTTGATTCAGTTATCCCGTGGTAGCTCAAAGCCCACTGTTGACCATCATCGAGGAGGGAGTTTATTGGCCGGAACAGTTCAAGGGGTGTCTGTTTCATTTGCCTGTTTGAAAAGAGGCAGCGAGGCTCTCGTGAGAACAGGCCGTCCTCTATTCAGGACCCCCGGAGCCGACACTGGGCAGGCTGGACAAAGCACAAAGCACAGCGTAGTTTGTTTGGGTCATGCACGCCTCTTTGTGTGTGTGTGTGTGTGTGGGGGGGGGGTGGTGTACATGTGTGTGCGTACGTGCGTGCTAATTGGTGGCACTCAATCTGCGATGGGGCCGGGGACACGGTCAGGGAACAGAAAGGCACTCAGGGCCCCAGAGCCGGCTAACAACCCCCTCATTGAACCGGTAGCCCTCCGCCCCCCCCCGCCCCCCTCCCCCTGTCAGCAACACCCCCTAACCCCGCACCCCTCTCTGTCATCCATCCAGCAGCCTGCGTATCTCTCCGGCCCCCTTCCGTCACCCTGGCTCACGGGCTCCTCTGTTCTCTAGCCGTCAACACCTGGCCCTCGAACGCCTACCCACCCTGTTTCCTGAACGCAGCTCGGAACCACCGCTCATCTACCTTCTAAATAACCCCCCCCCCAACCCCCACCACCCCCTCCCACCTCCCAAGTAGGATGGCTGCTGTGGGAGGCAGGTGGGGCTGGTTCCTGGGGGTGGGACTGGGGGGCACAGACACCTCTCATGGAATAGGACAGAAATAACCAAGGGGAACTGACGGCTCTGACTCTCGATCATCACACCGTGTGAGTGTGTCGGCGTGTGCGCGCGCGTGCGCGCGTGTGCGCTTTTCCATTACCGCTCCATCTGAGATGTATCAATCCCTGTTAATAACAGGTCTTTCTACTGACGCACATTCACACACGCGTAATGTCTGACCTTTTGATAATGCAGCTGACTTCTCCAAGTGTACCAAGGGAACAAACGTCAGTTACCAGCACCAAGAGGCCTATACTGACAGACAGACAGGCGGTAGACAGACAGGTATGCAGAAAGACAGCCAGAGGCAGGCAGGTAGGACAACAATAAGCCCCGAGATCCCAGCAGCAACTCTTCAATCCTCCAGCTCTGGGAACACCTTCTTCTTCTGTGGTTCTCACAGTCTAACCAGCCTTATGGATGGGGGGAAACTGGGCTGGGCGGCGTTTCAAAGACCGCATCTGAATTCCCCCTCCAAATCTAAAGCAGCTTTCTGCCTCTTAACATTCCCTGGCCCTTCTGGGTGAAACATTAAACACTGAGACACAGCAAAGAGAGTCAATGAAGAGAAAAACAAGAGAGGAATTAGGATTTGGACTCTTTCTCTCCTTCTCTCCCTTGCTCGCTCTCCCTTTCTCCCCCTCTCTCTCTGTCTCCCTCTCTCTGGGTCTGGATTGACCCAGATCTCCGGACTCCATTTTACAGTGGAAAGGAGGTCCAGATCAGAGGGGAGACTGAAACCACTTTCCTGGCACTGGAACCCTGGACTGACGTCCGCTCTGTGTGTGTGAGTGTGTGTGTCTGTGTGTGTGTGTGAGTGTGTGAGTGTGTGAGAGCGAGCGGATGTGTGTGTGTGTGGGTGTGTGTGTGAGTGAGTGAGTGTGTGTGTTTGAGAGTGAGTGTGTGTGTTTGAGAGTGTGTGTGTGTGCTTGGTTCTAAATGCCTACCCCAGTCTAAGTCACAATAGCCTTTTAAAAAGAGATCCGCAGGAACAGAACGAGCGACAGATAATGAGAGAGTTGAGTGAGTCAGCAGCGGTCAGCTGGACAGCTCAGCACTGTTTAACAACAGAGAGCTAAGCTGTCACACAGACACCCAGCACTGCACCGCTGGACTCTGCTGTTCTATTCTCTGCTTGCTTCTCACACACACGCACGCTAATATAATGAATGACCGCACACACGCATAAAAACAGACAATATTATATGCAGAGTCTCACGCAAATCATTTTGTGGCGGTCATAAAGATCACTAATGAGAATTGTGATCTTTGTGAGAGCTGTTGAAGTCATTTCACGCATATATTTGGTTGATATGCCCACACACACACACAGATATATAAAACATCAAATCAGACAATGATGAATGCCTCATGGTGGAAAGGCATTGTCTTCACCAACAAATAATTTGTCCATGTGTCAGTCCGGAAGATGAAGGCCCTCAATAGGGGGCGTGTGCACGGGCGTGTGAGGGGGCGTGTGCGGGGTTTGTTGGAACCAACAGGGCGTGTCGGGGGGGTCTAATTGTATCGACAGGAGCAATAAACTAGCACTAACCAGGCTCATCCTCTCATTCAAGAGGGTGTAAGACCCCATCTGACATCCTTGGCTTTATAACACAGCCTGGACCCTCACACACACCCCTCACACAATCTCCAGGACCGTCCCACACACTCAGGAACACAATGGGGTGGATCCCCCACTAAAGAACCGAACGAAACAGGAACGTCCCTTTGCTCTGACCTGTGACCCCATTGACCCCCCTCTCACACACACACACACATGCACACGTTGTAAAAGACTGACTGCAAAGCACGTATCTCTGCATGGGTCATGCATCATGAGAGCCCATAAAAGCTACATTGTGACTGCCACTTAGTCATTTACCACACACACACACACACCCTGTGTGTGAGTCACCCGGTCTGGTTGAGGGTCAGCCAACCATCTGCGCTGACTTCGTTTAGTGGTTTGGATCCAATGTGGATGATATAACAGTGTTACCAAGCTCGCTAAGGTCTTCTTTAGTGTTTTATCTGTACGTAGTGTGTGTGTGTCTCTGCCAGAATTATGCGCGTTAGTGTGTGATTTGGTGTGTTTGTGTGTTTACAACAATTTACTAAGCCGATACAAGGTCCTTTTGTCTCAGCTTCTGTCTAAGAGACATTGATCTGATACTGAGTGCTGCGTACTCTACACTTTCACACGCAAACAATATCGGTCATTTTCACAGCTACACACACACACACACACACAAAGGATTGACAGAACAGAACAGCGATGTGTGTGAGTGGCTTCACTGAACTCATTAGTCGTTTCTGCTTTCATTAGGGTTTGTTCTACATGAGGGGTAGTACAGTGATAATAGTAGTAGTGTGTGTGTGTGTGTGTGTGTGTGTGTGTGTGTGTGTGTGTGTGTGTATGCATTCCTAGTGGGCACCTGTTGAGAGATTCCAGAGGTGTGAAAATAGTGTAAACACAAAAGGAATGTGTGTGTGTGCGCGTGTGTATGCGTGCAGAAAGAGGTGTTAGTTTCAAGGAAACCTTGTTTGTGTTCCCAGCTGTTTCTATCGCAGGTGCTGGTGTAAGGTGTGTGTGAGTGTGTGTGTGTGTGTGTGTGCTTGTGTGACTGTACAGCGCTTACGTCTGGGAACCTGTTTAGTTAACATGTCACCTCGCACCTGACCTAACTCACTACGTTACACAAGGGTCAGTCTTTCAGCGAAGACTAAATACTTCTGTTTCGTATGTGTGTGCATGTTGGTGGAAGTGTTTGTGTGTGTCCCAGCAGATCATGAGAGGCTACTGTTCCATGGGTATCTGTGGACCACCCAGAGAAGCCCCGCCCCCTGCACAGCACATGGAGGAGGAGAGGGGGGGGGGGGGGGAGGGGAGGCGACGGGGGGAGACAGCAGCTCAGGAGGACCTCCGTTGCTTCTGCTGAACTCCTTCTCCTCCCTCCATCTGTCCCTCCCTCCTTCTCCTCCCTGCTCCCCCCCCCCTCGTCCCTCCCTCCCTCCCTCCATCCATTTCTCCTTCCTTCTCTAACTATAAAACCAGAGCACTTTAACAGTCAGAGCACTCAAGGCACCAGTTATGTGCGGGCCAAAGTCCACTTGCCTTTTGAAAACTTGTGGTTTTTTTTGTTTAAAAATGTGTATGTGTGTGTGTTTTGGATCACCCTGCCCTCTGTACCACAATGCTACACAAAGCCACAAAGTACCCTATACACACAAACACACGTCTCCAAAACAAACACACACTGAAAGCCCACAAGCTCCCACCAGAATCCCCACTAAATCAGAAATATATCTGAAAGGTCCTGGCAGAACCTTGTTAATCACGCAGACATCTTCTGTTAATCCTGAATCCTTCCACACCCGCCTCCGGAGAGAGTGAGCAAGATGTGATGAGATGTATGCCACATCCTGACTGCACACACACACACACACACACACACACACACACACACACACATACAGAAACAGACACATACACCCACATGGGCAACACAAAAACAAATTAAACCTTGCCCCCCTCCCCCTGCCGTGCCCTCCCTTAGAGGCTGGTATGAGCGAGTGTGTGAGAGTGTGTGTGTGTGTGTGAGAGACAGCAAGCCTTCTAGCCTGTTAACCTGCAGCCTTCTACCACACCCCTCCCCCCCCTTCCTCTCCACCTCTTTCTACCACCTCTCTCCCTCAGTTCTTTACCTCCTCCCTCGCCTATTTGATCTCCTCTTCCACCCCACCACCTCCCCTACACGCACACGCTCTCCATTTCTCCACCCCTTCCTCTAAACCGAAGTAACCACCAACCCCTGCTCCTCCTTCTGGGAAACCCCACATTCTCTGAGGGCTAGACAGGGGCAGGGGCTGATGGGAGATTTCTCTGGGCTTTGGGCCGAGTGGTCAGGTTTGGGGTCGGGTCCAAACACACCGCCCTGGGACTACGCCCATCATCAGGTTACTAGTGTCATCATCTACCAACAGACTGGCCGTAATACACAGCGAGAGAGCGAGAGAGAGAGAGAGAGAGCGAGAGAGAGAGAGAGAGAGAGAGAGAGAGAGAGAGAGAGAGAGAGAGAGGGAGAGAGAGAGAGAAAGAGAGAGAGACCACAAGAGCAACAGAGAGGAAAAGAAAGAGAGAACGAACAGAGGAGAAAGATAAAGACTACTGCTCACATGCAGACTAAGAAGCCTTCTTTTCCTTCTCCATCTCCCTGTATTTACCCCCCTCTCTCTCTCCCTCCTATTCCCCTTCTCTCTCTCTCTCTCTCTCTCTATCTCCCTCCTATTCCCCTTCTCTCTCTCTCTCCCTCCTATTCCCCTTCTCTCTCTCTCTTTTTCCTCTCTTGCTCCCTTTAATAATTGCTTCCCCAGGCCTGTGACAGCCCTCTACCAAACTCCTTTTCTCCTCCTCTGCATGCATGTCCCCATGGGGGAGGGGCTGCCAGGAGGGACCTGCCAATAGCCACAGTGGGGGTGGGGGGGTTAAGATGTACACTAATTGAAGGGTAAGCAAAGGACCCATCATCAAAGTTTCAGGCAACAGTGACACACACCCACACACACACACACCCACACACACACACACTCCAGGTCATGAATAGCACTTAACCTCATTGCGCTGGCGAGCTAAGCTCACCATGCTGTCTGTCTGTCTTCAGCTCCACAGCAACCCAGCAGGCAGGCAGTTATTATGGTCTGTTACACCAGCCAACAGGCAGGTTGATCTCTCTCTCTCCCCACTTCCTCTCACATTCCCATTCCATTCGCCTCTCCTCTCATTTCCTCTCCCTCTCTCTCTCTCTCTCTCTTTCTCTCTCTCTCTCTCTCTCTCTCTCTCTCTCTCTCCCCCTCTCTTTCTCTCTCTAAGCAATAAGCCAGGTGGACATCCTCTCCCTAATCACAACACCTGGCTTCACTAGGCCACTTCCCCAGCCTCACCCCCAGCCTCAGCCCCAGCCCCAGCCCAGTGTAGAGGCTGAGGCTCTGCTACAGTAGTTAGTCTTGATCAGCAGTCCACACCTTGTAAAATCCCTTCTGGAGGAATGCTGGTTAGGCTGAGACGGAAGCAGACCCACTATGGCCATGGTCTCCATCTGTTAATACACACACACACACACACACACACTGACCTGCTGCTCCAGGAGATGATGATGGTGATGGCCTTTCAAGATTTTGCGTGCGAAACAGAAGAGGCAGAAAGCGAGGCATCGAGCAAGGGGGAAGGAGAGAACTGCAACTATGGATGCATTGTGTGTGGGGAGGGGGAGATGAGCGCCTCCTCAGAGTTGGTCTCTGAGAGCAGGAGGTTAGACATGATAGCTGTGCATTCTGGGTATGGGCAATCGACACATCTACAACACAAAACACTTCACCACACAGCACGAAACACACATCACAAACACCACCACAAACACATTCTCTCTCTCTTTCGCTCTCTCTCTCTCTCTCTCTCTCTCTCTCTCTCTCTCTCACACACACACACTCACAAACAACACCACAACACATTCTCTCTCTCTTTCTCCCACCCACACACACAGATACGCACACAGAGTCACACACTCACTACACACACGCATACACGAAATCAGACGAACGCCATAATGCAGTTAACATGCATTGACTCGTATACTGACGGCCATGTCAGATAAAGCCCCATGGTGGAGTGTGAACCAATCTCACACCATCTCTCTGTCTCTCCACTGTCTGCCTGGTGGCAGTCTGGCTCTCTTTATCTCCCTAACGCTGTCCTGATGATCTTGACGCACGCATGTGTGTAAGAGACAAAGAGAGACAGGAGGAGAGACAGAGAGACAAAACAAAAGAAATAGTATGTGTGTCTGTGAGCCAGAGAGAGAGAGAGACAGAGAAATTAATTTTGGTTTAACAATGTAGTATATTGTACTATACAGCTGCACATTTGTCTATAATCACTTGAATCTGTACATACCCTGTATATTCTGATTATACTGTTCATACTATGTATATTCTGAGTATACCCATATTTATTATATTCTGTTGGATTAACTGTTTTGCACTTCTGGTTGGATGCTAACTGTATTTTGTTACCCTGTACTTGTACCTGTGTAATGACAATAAAGTTGAATCTAATCTAATCTAAAGAGCGAAAGAAGGAATAATCTTCCTTCATGTGTCTAATGTGTTTGTGTGTGTGTGTGTGTGTGTGTGTGTGTGTGTGTGTGTGTGTGTGTGTGGGGGGGGGGGGGGGTTTGGGGTTGGGAGGGGGTCTGACTGAGTTAGACTGGGATCGCTGCGTTTCGTGGACCTGCCTTAATAGCATCACAGTTAACCCTCTGCCGAAACACAGCTCGCACACGAATACACAACCCCCCCCCCCCCCCCCCCAACACCACTATCTCCATTCCTGTCCCTCCCCCCTCATCAAGCCACACATTCCCACAAACTCCCAGACCCCCCCTCCTCCCACCACCACCCCCCACCACACACACACACACACCCAGGCTGCTGAATAAGTCCCTCTGTGGGCCAGTTCAGCAGGAGGTGGGCCTCTCCTGGTTAAGAAGCCCACCCCAAACAGCCTCAGACAAAGCGGACTCTTGTCAGACCGGTCGGGGCTAACGACGCTAAGCTACGTCCACCTCTCCACCTCCGCGGTTTCCGCCGCCGTGACCTCTGTCTCCGTCGAAGTGTGGCGGGGGGAGGGGGGGGTGGGGGTGGGGGGGGGGGGGGGCACGTTACATGTTTCGCTGGGCTGCGGCCGCCTTTGAGGCCCTGTTTAACACAACTTCTCACAGAAGCACCAGAGCTTTAACACTTACACAGACTTGTGTAACACGTGTGTGTGTGTGTGTGTGTGTGTGTGTGTGTGTGTGTGTGTGTGTGTGTGTGGAGTACGAGGTGTTAGCTAACATGAAGCACGCGGAATATAACGAAAACACTTGTTGAATAAGGTACAGATTAGTTTCCCCCACAACAGTGTACAGTAGACATGCTTATGGACGCTGGATAATGTGGAACATATGTGTAGTTCTAAATTCTCTGGTCTTATACGCACAATATCAGAACAATATGTATGTAATATCAGCCAAAGTATGGCTATTTGTCATAGATGAAGAGATGAACTAGATGAAAGGCTGGTGTTTGGGGAGCTCACGCTGGCCGGACCAGGGTTCGAGGAAGATCTTCTTGCTGAACGAGTTAGCGTTAGCTCGGTTTAACTGCTGTCTGACTGACTTCCTCTGCAGACTCGCCCTCTGCTCACAAGTCACTCACAATCCAAACAAACACACACACGCACACGCGCACACACACTCGCACACAGCTCCATTACTCACACACTCTAGAGTGACACTCCCTCATTAACAATCGGTCTATTCTGTAGAAAGAAATAGTCGTGTCAAATAAGTTTGGTAAAATATGAAATTTATGATGAGCTTTTGATCTAAAACGAAAAAGACAGACTGATCGTTCAGCTTATTCTCTGCGATGCACCAGTTCCCAACAACACACACACGCCCACACACAACCACACACACCCACACAACCACACACACACACACCCTTAGTCTGTTCTTGTCCAGCAAAAACAGACTAAGCAGTATTTCATCATCCTGGTCAAACAATGATAACTTTTCATCTCTCTTCCCTCCCTCCCTGCAATCCTCTCGGTGTCAGAATGGAAACTTGGCCTCCAGCGTTGGCATGGAGACTATTCTTGCCAAGCCACGCCACAGCCTTTGACCCTCCGGTCCTGGAGCACTGACACACAGATGGCCAGGTCAGGCCACACACACACACGCACACACACACACACACACACACACACACACACAGAAAGACAAGACACATACACATACTCTCTTTCACACACTAACTCATTCTCTCTCTCTCTCACATACACACAGCAGATGTGCCTGAAAAGGCAGGGTGGAGGAATACCAAAAACACATTCCAATACAGGGACTCCATGAGACCGAGCCCCTGTCTGTCTGACTGTCTGTCTGTCTGTCTCTGTGTCTGTCTGTCTGTCTCTGTGTCTGTCTGTCTGTCTCTGTGTCTGTCTGTCTGACAGACAGACAGACAGACAGACAGACAGGTCCTTATCAACAAGCGACTGAGCGTGAACCTGGAGTTGAGCGACACAGGTCTGATCTAACAGTCCACACACACACACACACATGCACAGGCAGACATTTTTGTGAGGAAACAGAGAGTAACAATGACCTCCTGAGCCAATGGGAGACTGTTGTTGGCTGTGGCAACATTGTCATGGCAACTCGTGATCTCGATCGCTACTCCAGGACTCTTCGAAAAGTTAGTCACCATTTAGATTTGGGAGAGAACATTCAGTCTAGAGGACAATACCACGTAGACACAGAATGTCCTCAAACACAGCACGTTCAGAACCGTTCAGCGGCAGAGATAGGATCAGCAGGAAGACAGACTCATCCCACCCTAGCACAGCCAGGGCATCCTGTCATGGTCTGTATACACATGTGTGACCCACATGGCTGAGGCGAAATCTACTGCTCTATGCAGATCTACTGCTCTACACAGATCTACTGCTCTACACAGATCTACTGCTCTATAGAGATCTACTGCTCTACACAAATCTACTGCTCTATGCACATCTACTGCTCTACGCAGATCTACTGCTCTATGCAGATCTACTGCTCTACAGAGATCTACTGCTCTACACAGATCTACTGCTCTATAGAGATCTACTGCTCTACAGAGATCTACTGCTCTACACAGATCTACTGCTCTACAGAGATCTACTGCTCTACACAGATCTACTGCTCTACAGAGATCTACTGCTCTACACAGATCTACTGCTCTACAGAGATCTACTGCTCTACACAGATCTACTGCTCTACACAGATCTACTGCTCTACAGAGATCTACTGCTCTATAGAGATCTACTGCTCTACACAGATCTACTGCTCTACAGAGATCTACTGCTCTACACAGATCTACTGCTCTACACAGATCTACTGCTCTACAGAGATCTACTGCTCTACAGAGATCTACTGCTCTATAGAGATCTACTGCTCTACACAGATCTACTGCTCTATAGAGATCTACTGCTCTACACAGATCTACTGCTCTATAGAGATCTACTGCTCTACACAGATCTACTGCTCTACAGAGATCTACTGCTCTACACAGATCTACTGCTCTACAGAGATCTACTGCTCTACACAGATCTACTGCTCTACAGAGATCTACTGCTCTACACAGATCTACTGCTCTACAGAGATCTACTGCTCTACACAGATCTACTGCTCTACAGAGATCTACTGCTCTACACAGATCTACTGCTCTACACAGATCTACTGCTCTATAGAGATCTACTGCTCTACACAGATCTACTGCTCTATAGAGATCTACTGCTCTACACAGATCTACTGCTCTATACAGATCTACTGCTCTATACAGATCTACTGCTCTACGCAGATCTACTGCTCTACACAGATCTACTGCTCTATACAGATCTACTGCTCTATACAGATCTACTGCACTACACATACAGACCAGCTCTTTACAGATCTACTGCTGCACTCTTTAGTAGTACATCAAAGGTAGGGAGCTGAGATGAGAGGAGGATATAGGAAGTATTTCACTAGGGGATGGATCAAACCAGCACTATACCAAAACTAGAGAGCAGAGAGATCAGCAGGAGTGATAAGGTGAGGTGGAGAGGAACACAGGGATGAGTGCATGTGGGTGAGAGAAATCAAACTTCCCTGTTTGCAAGCCGCTCCACAAACACACATTCCTCTGTCTGGGAGACAAATACAGACAAGCGCAGGAACAGGGGGTGGGGTATGTGTTTGTGTGTGTGTGTGTTTGTGTGCGTTCCTGTGGATGTGTGAGTTCCAATCACAAATTCACTGACGGTGTTGCTAGACGCTAGAATTCAGTTAATCTGCACTTCTGCGACCACACACACAAACACACACGCATGACCCAGGCCGTTAAACAGCATCTCATCAGTGGAGGATTGCATGAGCTGGCAGGATATGACACAGAGGAATGAAGATGCAAAAACACTGCTGTGTCCTTGCCTGTGTACTTTCATGAGTATGCAAATACTCATACCATACTTCATCATGTGAGAGCAGACAGCCCTCCAGAAGAGAGGCACAGAGAGCCAGCGCAGCTCCAGGCACTCAGGCAGTAAATCTACCAGACAGGACGGCTTCATGACCTGCATGGAGCTGCATCACTACACCAGCCAGCCAACTTTCCAACTGGGAGGGAGAGAGGGGGTGGGTAGAGAGAGAGAGGGTTGGAGAGAGAGAGAGGGGTAGAGCATAGTGTGAAGGGAGAAACTTAAGGAAAAGAGGAAAGCAACAGTGTGCCAGAGGTTCAGGTGTGTCTGCGTGTGTGTGTGTGTGGGTGTGCGCGTGTGTGTGTGTGTGGGGGGGGGGGGTGGTTAGAAGAAGTGAAGGGAGTGTATGTCTGATAGCGAGAATGCTGATCAGCTGATACTTTCCTTTCAAGTATAGTGCGCGCAAACACACACACAAACACACACATACAGAAGGTGCTGCTTGGACTCCCAACAAAGAGGTCACTGATACCAGTTCACAGAAAGCTCTCTCTCTCTCCCTCTGGATCACTTTAAGTCTCTTAACTTGGGCCAAAACAGCAGCCAGTTTTTTTTTTTAATAATCTCTGGTTGGTGACAGAGATCCCAGTCTTCTTTCATCAAGGCGCACACACACGCGCACCCACTCCCGTACACACACGCAAACACACACACACTCTACGGATGGGAAAGGAGAAACAAGAACGACTCCCTTAACCACTCCATCTGTTTGCCAACTGCACCTCCCTCTCATCCCTCTATCCTTCCCACCCCTCATGCGCCTCTTCTCCCCTCTGCCGTCTCTGCTAAATCCATCCATCCTGCCATCCCTTCTCCCCCTCTCTCCCCCTCTCTCTCTCTCTCTCTGAGTCCGACCCCTGTCCAAAGCCCTGGGAGATTCCATCAGAGACGCAGCAAGGGACAATTACAGCCAGTTCCTGGATAGAATAATCTGTTTCCACTTATCCGTACAAGTCATTCTCTGATCTCTCTTCCTCTCTCTCCCTCTCTATCTCTATCTCCCTCTCGCTCCCTCATTCCGGCTGGGACCATCCTCAGTCAGGACTGTATGACACATCCAAAAAAAGTTCATCCAAACACAAAGATGCAACATTTCAGAACACTTTCTCTCGCTCTCCCTTCCTGTCCCTCTTCTCATTCCTTTGCCCCCCCCCTCTCCCCCCTTCTCCTTCGTCTGTGTGTGTGTCGTGTAAACAGTGAGGTTGAGTCATGCTTGTGTGATGCGATGGGCGGAGGAAGAGGCTGAGAAAGGACAAAGGGGATAGGGTTAGGGTCTCCAGAGAGGAACCTCGCACTCCTATTGGAGCGCGCCGGTCAGCTGGTCGCTCTTCTACAGGAAGCGTTTATTCAGACACCGGGGGGATGTCAAACCCTGCTGTGGTCGTCCGCGTCGTTCTAAGAATAGAGTAGACAAGGCGCACGCACACACACACACGCCCATTTCTGTGGGTCAGTGTTTTCACAGCTGGGACCAGACAGAAGGCCAGCCACTGACACTGGCTGTGTGTGTGTGTGTGTGTGTGTGTGCGTCCCTACGCGTACACAACAAGATCCTTAGAGCCGTAATTGAACAGTTGTAAGAGTGCCCCAACACGAAGAGCTTAACCCTCATGACTGTATGAATTCCAGGCTTAACTCTACACACACTGGGCCTGGTGGACTTGTTGCTGAGGTTAACCTGAACATGCCTGTTGCAGAGGGCTGAGCAGGTCTGCAGTGTGCCCCACGCGCTCCTCCAGGAGAGCGCACACATGCTCCTCTTTCAGAATATTTAGAGCTTGCTGTTTTCTACCCGCTCTTTTTGATCCTGTTCCAGGTTTGTGGCAACCAGAGGATATTTTGAAAGTGCTGGCTTTCCCATCTGTGTGACCTCGGACCTCAACCACTCGCTCTGCCTCTCTCGGCCTCTCTCGGCCTCTCTCTGCCTCTCTCTGCCTCTCTCTGCCTCTCTCAGCCTCTCTCTTTTTCCATCAATCAATGGAGATGAAGCGAATCGCTTGTCTCCCTCTCCTCCCTGTCTCCGCCTCTCCCTCTGCTCTCCCGCACGCCCCTCAGTCAAGTCAATACTAATTACAGGAATAAGAGCTACTCAACTCGTGCCATTTACTGAGGATGAAAACAATGACATGGATTGTACTGGATCGTAATGTTTGGTGAAATCCAATACAGCCAATCCAACAGAACTGAGCAGCGAGTCTGACTGGCCTTGGAGACAGGGAGGCAGAGAAGGAGCAGGAGGGGCGACAGGGAGGCAGAGGAGGAGCAGGAGGGGCAACAGGGAGGCAGAGGAGGAGCAGGAGGGGCAACAGGGAGGCAGAAGAGGAGCAGGAGGGGCGACAGGGAGGCAGAGGAGGAGCAGGAGGGGCGACAGGGAGGCAGAGAAGGAGCAGGAGGGGCGACAGGGAGGCAGAGGAGGAGCAGGAGTAGCGACAGGGAGGCAGAGGGGGAGCAGGAGGGGCGACAGGAAGGCAGAGAAGGAGCAGGAGGGGCGACAGGGAGGCAGAGAAGGAGCAGGAGGGGCGACAGGGAGGCAGAGGAGGAGCAGGAGGGGCGACAGGGAGGCAGAGGAGGAGCAGGAGGGGCGACAGGGAGGCAGAGGAGGAGCAGGAGGGGCGACAGGGAGGCAGAAAGGAGCAGGAGGGGCGACAGGGAGGCAGAGGGCGAGCAGGAGGGGCGACAGGGAGGCAGAGAAGGAGCAGGAGGGGCGACAGGGAGGAAGAGGAGGAGCAGGAGGGGCGACAGGGAGGCAGAGGAGGAGCAGGAGGGGTGACAGGGAGGCAGAGGAGGAGCAGGAGGGGTGACAGGGAGGCAGAGGAGGAGCAGGAGGGGAGCCAGGGAAGCAGAGGAGGAGCAGGAGGGGCGACAGGGAGGCAGAGGAGGAGCAGGAGTAGCGACAGGGAGGCAGAGGAGGAGCAGGAGGAATGAAGGAGAACCTGGTCCACTAACGCCTGCTCTATGTGCCTCACACAGAAGGAGGAGGAAGAACTATAGAGAGGGAAAGAAGGAGGGGCCGCAAGGCCAAGACGGAAGCGTAGAAAAGAGGGAAAGAAGGAGTGAGGGAAGGGGTTAGAAGATTGTTATTGGAGCCGTAGAAGTCTTAAAGAGTTCCAGATGTGAGTCTGCCCTGCTCTACGCTCCAGAGAGCACCAGAGAGAGAGAGAGAGAGAGAGACTAAAAGAGAGAACGACATGGTGGAACCAAAAAAAAGCCAGAGAGGGAGAAGCGTAGGAGCGGGTTGCCCCTGGTCCTGGTATAGTTTGCCCCTTTAGCTGATCGATCACCGTGCTGCACCCTCGCGGTGCTGTTTGTGTGGGGGAGGTGTGTAGGGCGGGAAGGGCTGTAGGGTTGATGGGTGTGTAGGGTCCTCCTAAAATGAGCTTGGTGGGCGAGAGAATGGCCTGTTGTTTACTGCTTGTTCACGTGACCTGAGTCTCCGAAATAGGCCTCTGCCTTTTCCCGAACTGCCTGGCTGGCATCTGTTAACCCAGCCTGCCTGAGAATAGAACAGAGCTGGGCTGAGGAGAACGAAGAACATGGGTGGAGAAGAACCTGCTACACAGTTGTCAAAATCAGTGGATTATCATGTCTTTTCCATGCTCTGTACCTGCATTAAACCAACACCCAATTCAAATAGAGTCAAACTAGATTTTCTCCCCTGACCAAATATCGTATTTGACATTAGCAGTACGTTAAGTCTTGTGATCGCTTATGTCCTCCTGAATTTGCTCTTCCACAGTTCTTACGGTGGATTACATTCGAGCGTCAATGAAAATTCCGAGTTCTGCAGTGTGTGAGAGATGTTTGAGAGAGGAAGAGAACTTACTGTGGCAGGAAGGTACAACGGACGCTAAATCAAATCAAAAAAGTAGAATGGACAAGTTTGACTAAGGCAAAAAAACTAAACAATATTTAAGATCTCCAATAAATAAAATAAAATAATATATATAGATAAATATATACTGTATATATGTATTATGGGTTAGCTATATATATATATATATATATATATATATATAAAATAGTGAGAGTGAGAGACAGTGTGTGTGTGTCTATTTGCATGTGCCAGAGAATGAGAGTGCTTTTGTCCCTGCTTAGTTTTCTCTCCCAGTGTGTTGGGCTAAGCTGGCTAGGATCACATAGGAACAAAGCTCTATTGTGTTCCCTGTGTCAAAGCCCTGCTCTGGAAAGCTTCTGCTGGGCACAAACATGTCCTCCACACAGTGTCCCAACACCGCCCTGACATTACTAACACTGCTCCGACAACACTGACCTCTACACACAACGTCCCAACATCACCCCAACACCACCCCGACACCGCCCCACCATTACTAACACTGCTCCGACAACACTAACGCTCATTCCTCATCTGACTGTGAGGGGCAGAGAGAGGTACTGAGGAGAGGAGGAGAGAGGAGGAGAGAGGAGGAGAGAGGAGGAGAGAGGGAAGGAGACTGTGGTGGAGGAGTGTTGAGCAGGGGGCACAGCAGGAGACGACAGGGGATTAAGTAGAGGTGAATGGAGGAGTGGGGGGAGTGGAGAGGACAGCAGGAGGACAGGAAGTGAGGTCAACGGAAACAAAGAGGTCGGTCGACAGCAGGATGAATGACCTGCTACCCATGATTCCCTGTAACACCAGTCTGCCTACCTAAGGACCAGGAAGCCAGGAAGGGCACTTCCTGCACCCAGCCTGACAGCCACACTGACTAGTCACACTGTCACTGATTGACAGGGTCTCTTGCTGTCTCAGATGTGTCCCCGACTAAATGACTGACTGACTGACTGACTGACTGACTGACTGACAGGCCAATCTTGTAGCCTGAAATTGACATGCATTCAATGGTCATTTCCCCCCGATAAACTCCCTGGTGTATGTGAAGAGAGAAAATGCTAGCTTTGTCCAGATCAAATCTTGTTTCACTGCAAGTTTTCTTTTCTGACAGGGTGAATTAGTGTGGGGATATCAAGCCCTCTCACATGAAGGAGAGCATTGTGTTGTGCTGCAGGTTGGACGAGAACCTTTTCCACACACAAGTGTGAGTGTGACTGTGGAAAAGGGTGCAAGCATGTCTGGCTAGTAGAATTATGACCTTCCAGTCAAGATGTATTCATGTTTTTCTAATGTAGAAAAAGCACACAGGTGTGTGCTCACTCACACAACTGCACACACACACACACACACACACACACACACACACACACACACACACACACACACACACACACACACTACCAACTTCTGAAGCATGCATATGACTTAGGTAGTCACATTTGGCACTCAATTGAAACATTGCCCCCATAAAAAGTAAACAGTCATGAAGCATTCTTACCGTTGGCGTTCTTCCCGCAGATCAGGTGCTCATATTGCTGCAGAACTCCCCACAGCTCGGCATCATTGTT
This sequence comes from Neosalanx taihuensis, assembly GCA_030340665.1. Taxonomy (NCBI): domain Eukaryota; kingdom Metazoa; phylum Chordata; class Actinopteri; order Osmeriformes; family Salangidae; genus Neosalanx; species Neosalanx taihuensis. Next base: position 12,240,529 of record CM059290.1, on the reverse strand, counting down.
CACCACCCCCTCCACAGCTTCTGCCGACACCGGGGCGGACCCGGAGTCCGGCCCGCACTGCTGCCCCCGCTCGGCCATGAGCACTCGCGCTCCGATCTCCTCCACCAAGGCCTCCATGCAAGCGGTCAGACAGATGGCTGCGTACTCGTGGATGCGCACCGAGATGCGGGTGTCCACCATCCATCGGAAAAAGCGTCCCACGGAGAAGGACAGGCCGCAGCGGGCCGACTTGCCTTTGCGGAGAAGCTCCCCGGCGCTCATGCTGTACATGGAGATGGCCTTGACCGTCGCCGTGACGCAGTGGTCGGCCAGAGCCCAGCTAAGCACCAGCCTCATGGCGCTCTGCACCTCGAAGCGAGTGCAGCGGCAACGCATGACGCTCAGCCGCTGAGCCTCTCTTGAAACGCGGATCAGGGATCTGCGAAGGAGGACGGAGAGTCTCCGGACGGCCTCGGGGGAAAAGGTCGGCGCCGGTGACCCTTTGGCGACCCCGTTCCCGGCCACTTTACGCAGGATCTTGCCGACCTCATCTTCGGTCCAGGGGAACTCCTCGAGGTCGGGTAAGCGGGGACATTTCGAGAAGATGTCCTCGGGGTCTTCGGGGAGGACGGTGTTGACCGTGTCCCAGCTGTTATTCCTGCTGTTCATGGACCCGGAGTAGTACCACCAGTTGCCCCGGTGAGGGGCCGTGACGAACGGCTGCGAGTTGGACTTGGATGAGGAGAGACTGAGCGACTTGCAGGAGTCTCCTGCTCCGTAGCCAGAGTCCAGGGTGAGGTCCTCCAGGGTCTTCATGTGGGAATTGCTCATCCCGGCCATAATCTGCAACTCTCTCGGCTACGATGTTGGCAGTAAATGGTTGATCTGATGAAACTGGATGTCAAGCTGGTTGAACTGGTTAGGCAGAGATCTTGAGATGAGACATGTTGAGTTGTGCGTCAGGGAAGCACAGAATGAACACCTATCAACAATAAAAAACGCACAAAGTTGTCAACCTCGCACGTCATCAGCATATAAAACATAACACAACTAATAACACATACCAAAAACACAACCGATCAAATCATACGAAGCTCGAGGTGACTCACCACCGGTGTACGGGGCCAAATAAAAGATCAACTTTTCCCTGCGCTTCTCATGCACTGGAGTCCAAAATGAAGATAAAATATTTCGCTTTTTTCCTTTAGAGGAAGTCCATTTAGAAAAACCAAGGATTGGATCATCAATTCAGAGAGATGAAGCCAGTCGGATGAAGTCTAAACGTCCCTAGAAGTTTAGGAAACGCGTGAAATGTGTCCTTATCTACTGCGCGTCAGCTCAGTAGTGAGAGGCTCCAGAGAGGTGCGGGGGAACCCTGGCAGAGAGGCTCTGGACCTGGGATGGGTTAGTATGAGACGGAATCTGCCCAAGGACCAATCAGAAGACGAGAAACCTCTCCCAACCAATCATCGCACGTTTGACATTTATCAAAATTTTGGGGGTAAATTCCCTGCTTGAGTTTTGTTTTTGTTTTTCATGTTTTGTAAAAATGGAATGCAAAACATTCGACATGCACGGGCCACTTTTACGATTTAGTCGAGAACATTGCAAACGGATAACCGAAATCCTGTAAGCGTGTGGGATATTGGTAAACCGCTGACGTAACAGGCTGAACCCGCTACTTTCAGAAACATCATCTCCAGCGGTTTTGATCTCGGGATATATGGTATACATATTTTTTGCTTGTGTATTTAATTCTTTTATTTAGCTAATGGACCATGGGGAGGTATTGCTGGCTCGGTTGTCCGCTGCGTATTGCACACACATTAAACTCACTTTGGTTATCCCTCCATACAGACTTTAGGGGGTCTTGGCAAGCTGCCCAAATATGAGCTGTTCCCTATTCCACAGGCTGGTATAAATTGAATTAAGAAATCCCTTGGCAGGGAAAGAGTGGGTTGGGTAAGCGCCTCAGTTTGATAAGGCTATGGTAATAGTCCAAATTAATTTCAGCTCTTGTTTATACAAAATAGTCATTTATGGGCTATAGCCTAGTTCACACGCACTGACCACAGTATGTATATATTCAGAGCAGCAAGACTGTTTGTCCCCATGTCTTCAAATACCAGGCCGTCATTGGCAGCTGGCCAGCTGAGGTCGTTCGAAGCAGGCTTAATTCAAGAAACAACCCCAGTTAAGGAATTAATCCAAAGATTTATTCGACTGTTGGCATCATCTGCTTCTGCGTAAGTCGTTCCAGCGGAGTTGGCATGAAACAAATCCAAACAAGGTGTGCGTGTACGTGTGTGCGTGCACACAACGCGCTGAAATGTGCGCCCATCTCTCTCAGCAGTCGGCATGTGTTGAGTCACACAGGGGCCGGTTGGGAGTGGCCCCTCAGAAGGGCCTCGCTCCAGATTCTTCCATAATAGGCCTGTGCTTGGTTCACACACTTCACTCAGGCTAACATGTTTAGCACTGCTCCAGCTTGACGCAGGGAATCAGTCAGCCGGGCCGCAGCTGTAGAGCTGCTCCGAGGAGATCACAGAAGAAGAAGATCACAGGACAGCAAGCGCCCGTCTCCTGCGGACCGCAACACTTACCTCACTCATGGCCTGCTCATGCACGGCACATGGGAGACTACATTCACCCAGACTGGAGGGGAAAACTAGAAGGGATGCAAGCAATCTGCTGCTGATCAACGTGTTCCAGAAGACAACGCTCATCAGCTCAGCTGGGCTTCTTGCTGCAGGCGTTTGGATGGTGCAACTTGGGTGTAGTTCACTGGGAAAGCAGTTTTCATTTCATATCAAGGGATTTGAATGTGAATCCCTGTCTCTTGATTTGAATACAGTTGTCTGTGATGTAAGAGGGGGTAGGAACAGAGTGTGAATGTGTCTCTCACAGAGCAGCCAGCATGCCCAGTCATGGTGTTTACCTGGCTGCCATCACACTGAGCTGATAATGGCTGGGCTGATTAGGGAGAGTTTGCATACAGTCATCAGACATCTGAAATGCCTGCTGGAGTGTGTGTGTGTGTGTGTGTGTGTGTGTAGAAGATATGCAAGTCTTATTAGATTAGGGTTAATGACATTGTAACCAGAGATTTTGTGGTCACTGCAGTGTAGATATGACAGCACTGTGTACATTATGATCATCTAAAGAGTCTCTTTAGCTTGACCGTCCTTTAAGATGAGCATGTTGGGGGGTTGGGGCGCCCCATTGTGGCTTGAAGTAGAACTGCATGCCAAAAATGTCTATTCCCAGTACTACAGCTGGTGTCGGGACCAGGTTTTGATCTATGGGTTTGACAGGTGACGTAGTAATAATAGTTACTACTATGCTGTTACAGGCCACTATCCTGGAGTATTCCTCTGAGAGAACCATCCACATAATTTTAAGACTTTAAGCATAAAATTTTATTTGCAAAACAAACCAAACCAAAAAAAAAGGATCAAATAAAAATACAATACATTCTTAAAAGTTTTTTCTACAAAACAATTTCACAGAAATTACCTTGGAATGCCTATTCCTGTTTTTAAATTTATATACTCATATACTCCATGTTTTAATATTTTTCATTTAAATATTCCTGTCTCCATGGTAAATGATGTACCGTATTGACCTTTCTTTCAAGAGAGGGTCAAAAAGAGCTTGAAACAATCATAGTCAAGAACCAATCAGTAGCCGCCCATATATGTCCATGAGTGAGACTTCCTGTCTGTCCCTGTCACAATAAGAGTTTGAAGTAAACAGGAGCATGAGGCCTGACCTGCAGCTAAACTACTCGGAGCAGGTGGCTTCTTGCACGATTCCAGCAGCTGCCAGGATATGTCCCTCACACCCTCTATTTACCTCTCCCCAATGTTCCCATCACCAGAGCCTGGGCAGTCCTAATCCCCACTGACACACCCATCCATCCATCCATTTGTCCATCCATCCATCCTACTACTAGAGAGAATCTTTTTCCTATGTACATATCCACTTATCTACATGGTCGAGTACCAGAAATCTTCCTTTTCTCTTCATGGCTGCCCCTCAATGTCTCTCTTGTCACAGCTTACATCACGGCTGTCTGCTCCCAAGCCGCCATAAAAGGCACACGTATGTGAACTAGCGTAAGCCTTTCTCCTTCCCACTCCATCATGACCAGAGCCACAGAGCTTCACTCAAAGACTCTGTGTTACAATTATTCCTTTGTAAAGCAAAATCCAAACCTAACTCATCTCCACACACGCTCCAATGAATGGCATGATGCCCCCTCTCTCGTAACACAGTTCGGTTCTTGTTTAGTTCTGGTTGCAGTCAGCACACAAGGTTAGAGGTGTTCGGATGGCAGACTGTCAGCAGGATCAGATAAGGAGGGGGGGAGGTGGGGCCCGTGTACCAATTCAGTGTTTAAGGAAGGTGGAAAAAAAAACTAAAAACATTAGTGCTCCCACCCCTCCCAAAATATTAGTGCATTTATGCATCCACGCATCAGCGAAAAAGGTTTAGCAATGGTCAGTTTTTCAGTCAGGGCCAAAGACCCACCTGGAGGACCTGAAAATAAACTCACGGTAAATCAATCAAGTAAACCAGAGGGATGGTTTAGCCTGACTGACAATACAACAGCAGCTAGGCTAAAAGGCTATATACATCGCTTCGACACCCACAAATACCTGACTGACTCAAACAGAGAAACAAGGAGAGAGAGTCAACTGACTCAAACAGAGAAACAAGGAGAGAGAGTCAACTGACTCAAACAGAGAAACAAGGAGAGAGAGTCAACTGACTCAAACAGAGAAACAAGGAGAGAGAGTCAACTGACTCAAACAGAGAAACAAGGAGAGTCAACTGCAGGAGGCAGAAGATCGCGTGAAGTGTAGATCAGAGCAAAATGGAATCGTGAAGAGTAAGACAGAGATCAAGCAACCGAGAAGTTACGAGGCAGGGATAGAGGGAGAGAAAACAAGCGATGACGATCGATGCGTTTCACAAAGTTCTTTGTAACCAGATGCTTTGCTGTCGCCCCCCTTGTGGAGCCATTGGTTTTTGTCCAGTGTCCGCGTTCTCAGTCATGTCCACATTCTCGAGCTGCTTCCAGAGACGCCCTGAGGCGGGCGGCTGCCGTGGTTACTGGACGTCCAGACCTCAGCTGCTGGGAAACGACCGACTGAGCGGTCACCCCCAAACAGGCTGGACCCAAACTGCACCACGACATCAGAGACACAGAGACAACATACTGTTGCGCAAACGCTCTCATTTTCTGGCATGCGCGCGCACACACACACACAAGCACGCACGCGAAACTCACGCACCATCTGTGACCCTGCATTTCCTCTCCAGGGTGTTTTAGCACATCTTAGGTTGGTCCAGCCCCTCAGTAGGAAAAGGCCATTGTCTCCCAAAGACAAACAAACAAACAACAGATTTTCCAGTCTGTCATGAAACACTGCACCGAAGAGGACATCTACCTCTGTAGATGTGTTAGGGAGACAGAGCCATGCCTCTGCCTAAACAAGGTTCAGGCACCAGTGTTCCGACTCCCCAACCAGAGACCATCCCCAGGAACGTGAGGGGGCCTCGGGCAGGCAGAAACAGGCGTCCCTGAAAGCTGTCTCAGAGGCTGGCTCCAGCTGTGAGGGAGTTCCTTCAGGTGTCTCTCTCTCACACACACAGTGGAGCTGCAGCTAAATCAGAAGGGTCCTCCTGGCCCACGGAGGGCGCTATCCTTTGGGAGTCTTCTTGTTCTGGGTATTCCACATGCCACGTTTAGAGTGGTAGTAGTGGAAGAAGTTCCTTAGCCGGAGTCTCTCCACCTCTAGTCCGTTCTGCAGCACCCTGAGAGAAAGAGAGAGCGAGGGAGAGGGAGAGAGAGAAAAAAGAGATGACATGTTACGTGACAGCCAATACAAAGACCCTAGGCTCAGTGGTCTCCCATAGTGACGGTTGCTGGGTTACCTGTCCAGTAGTTCCCAGTCCTCTCCTCCCCAGCGGTCCTTGAACTCTTCTGTGTTCATCCCCCCAATCTTGTCAAAGTCAGACTTATAGATGCCAAACAGGCCGAAGCCATTAACCTCCCAGTAACCTGAGCCAGGAAACACAGGTGGACCAAGACTTCAGGAATAGATGTGTACGATATGTGTGTGTGTTTGCGCCATATGTCTGTGGACAATAAGTGTATCGTGAGCATGTGTGTGAAGTACGTGTGTGTGTGTGTGTGTGTGTGTGTGTGTGTGTACCGTCTGGCTCCAGGGGGGAGCTGCCACAGCCCAATCTCATGACGATAGGGGCGAAGGCCAGGCGTCCCTCCACACAGTGCTTCCTGATGCTCTCCAGGATGTTGGAGGGGAAGTGGATGTGAAGGTCACACAGGAACACGATGCTGTGGTTGTCCTGGAAACACACACACACACACACACACGTTCAGCTCTGCGTGGGATCAATGGTTTAAATCACTCACACAAACACAGTCAAATGGCACTCAGGCACTCAGGTCTGTTTGCGGCCGGAGGTCAAATACGAGTGTGTGTCTGTGTGTTTGTGTGCGCCTGTGTTTGTGTGTGTGTGTGTGTGTGTGTAGTGGTCATCAGAGACACAGAATCCTCCATCACTCCTCCACTCCCAGCAGCAGCAGTTCATCCCCCCCTGAGTGACACCATCCCCATCACACAGACCCCCAGTCACCACATTACAGTCCGCTAGAAACCTTCCCGCACCACTGTGTTTGTGTGTGCATGGGTGAGGGAGGGGACACACACACAGATAAACAAAGTATACAGCATGTGACAGCTATGACATCCATAACGACAGTCAAATGTCAAACGACAGAAGACTGCCGTCGGCTCCACAAAGCTCCGGCACATTCCGACGGCGGGAGAGAGAGACACACGGATGAATAATTCATGACGGTTTATAAGCCTCTGGTGTCAGTGTTGTCAACCAGAGCTCAGTGCCACAAATAATATTTGGGTAAAAAAAAAAGCTTGGGTGTTTTTGCTCTGTCCTACCTCTATGGTGTCCACTCCAATCTGCAGACCAGCAGAACGCTCAAAGTTGCCCTCTCTCCTGAGATACTCGTACCTGGCACACACACACACACACACACACAGACACACACACACAGAATCATACAAACACATACAGTAAGCACAGTTGTTCAGACTATGACATTTGGGCAAGGACTTCATACTTACACACACACACACACACACACACACACACACACACACACACACACACACACACACACACACACACACACACACACACACACACACACACACTATATGTATTCATTTATCCAAAGCGACTTCCGACAGACAGCTTGACAGAAGACCATCACTCATCATAGCAATGTGATAATCCCAAACAAAGCGTGTTTATAGATTACGAGACATGCATCATGAGAAGCCAATAAATGCCAAGGGAAGGCTATAAAAGCATTCCTCTTACAAATGACTTCAAGAATTTCCGACGGCAATAGTGCACTTGTAGGAAGTGAACGACAGAGCGACGACAACAACAACAACAACAACAACAACAACAACAACAACAACAACAACAACAACAACAACAACAACAACAACAGTGCACCTGAGTGCGAGTACCAAAAAACCTGCCATTGAACTCCCACACACCAACACACACCTGGGTACAGTGCTCTCTCTCAGGGCCTGCTCCACATCCATGTCTTCGCTCTCGAAGTCGACGATGATGACGCTGAAGTTGTTGTCCTTGGTCTCGCGGTGGAGCTCCTCCATGTCCGAGATGAACTGCTGCACCCAGCGAGCCTGGTTCTTCACTGGAGGGAGGGAGAGGTGGGGGGATGTGGAGAGGCAGACGAAGGGTGCGGAGGGGGAAAAGAGCGGAGCGGTAGAGAGACGGAAGGAGGGCGAGTGTGGTAGTGGTAGAGAGAGGGAGCGAGGGAGAGCGTGGAGCAGGGGAGGAAGCGGGAGAGCGTGGAGCAGGGGAGGAAGCGGAGAGAGCGAGGAACGAAGGACGCGGGGAGAGGGCGAGGGAGGAAGAGGAGGAGAGCGGGAGACTCCGATTAGCCATTCCGCGTCCGACCTGCGGATGAAGGTCGGCGCCATCTCCAGCGCTGCTCTGCATCACAATGACTGTGGCGCCCCAGCGGCAACAAACACACTCTCTCACCCCCCACACCCACCTGGCACCACGAAGTGCACCATCACATCCCTCCTCCACTGCAGCATGACAGGCTGGCACAGCAGGGGCTTGGCGTAGGCCGTGCCCCAGGGGGTGGCTCCGGGCTGGGCAGGGGCCCGGGTGGAGGCCTGGGGTGCCTGGGTGGTGAGTCCGGACGGAGGCGAGGCGGGGGCTACGTCGGTGTTCTCCAGGCTGTCGTCGCCCAGCCGTCCGCGGTGCAGCAGGAGGTAGATGTACTCGGACAGTCGCACCACGCTGCGGCCGCGCTCCATCAGTTCCAGCTCCACCAGGTAGCGGTTCCCCCGGGCCGAGTCGCGCCTCTTCTCCACGTTGATGATGCGGAGCAGGGTGTAGATTCTGGGGGGACGGGCAGGGAGAGCGTGAGAGAGTGTCACCGTGCACACACACACACACACACACACACACACACACACACAGACTCGAACAGCCACTTTAGCCCCTGCACCCAACAAACACACACACCAAAAACTCAGTTCACAGACTGGTTTAATGGTCCGAAAAGGCTATTACGCTGTTTGATGGTGATGAAACATCTAGAAGTCTCTCTCACCCAGTTCTTTCTTTCATTCTGTTTTTCATCTCACCCTCCATTGCGCTCGTTGAGTTTCTCCATGTACTGAGCCAGAACGTCCACCACCTCGCTCTCCGCCAGCTGCAGGTTCCCGGACACGTTGCAGCGCAGGTCGTTCCAGTCGGAGCGCAGAAGCTCGAAGTCCATGGGGTTGACAGAGAACGTCCTCTGCCAGTTAATGCTCTCCTCCGCCCACCCCGGACGGGCCTCCGCCTCCTCGTAGCTGTAGTCAGACACCCCGCCCTCCTCTGGCTCACGCTCCGCGTCCGGGTTGGAGCGGTTTGGGTCAGATTCGAGGTCGGGGTCGGGGTTGGGGTCGGGATCAGGGTCGGGGTCTGGGTTTGGGTTGGGGTCAAGGTCGGGATCAGGGTCAGGGTCGTGGTCAGGGTCTGGGTTGGGGTCCGACTCTGGGGGGTCGGGGTTAGGGTGGGGGTCAGCTTGGTGCTCGGACTCTGTGATCTCGGAGGTCCTGAGGTAGGAGGTGACCCTGGTCTCCACATGGACTTTGTTCTCTGAGGAGTTGAAGCCTGGATGGGTGGCTGGGGGAGGAGGGGGGTCTCTTTGTGGGAGCAAGGGGGCCACGGGGCCTCCTTTGTTGGGCAGGGCAGAGATGAAATCAGCCTCTCTCGCTGGAGCCTGGAGCTCTCCCCTCTTCCTCTCACTGCCAGGGGATCTCACCGCTGCCGCTCTGCTGGCCGCCCGCTCCATCACACCCTGCCTGCTGGAGTTGTGACTGGCAGACCTGCCCTCTCTCATGGGGGGTTTGGGCCAGAGCTGTGGGGAACTCACCAGGCCCCTTCCCCGAGCCGCCCCTGGCCCTGCCCTGGGTTTAGAGCTGAGGTCAACCAGCCTGGTAGTCTTACCGTGCTGGTAAAGGAAAACTCCAGGAAAGACTTCTCTCGGGTGTCGTGACACCAGACCCCTCCTCTCCCGCTCCCTCTCTCTCCTGTCCTCCCTCTCCTTCTCCCTCTCCTTGGCAGGGCGCGGCCTGGTGATGTAGATCTTGTTCTCATCCTTCTTCTCCTTGATGTTGCCGGGTCCTGCGTTGTTGTTGTTGCTGCCGCCATGGAGACGGGTGTTCCCGTGGGCGGAGTTGCTGAGCATCTGCTTGGCACGGCTGGCGAGGGCGGAGAGTGAGTTCTTTTGGGGGAACAGCAGGGAGGACTTGCTTAGTTTCGGAGGGGTCTCCGCACCCCCCCTCCGGCCGGGGCCTAGTTCCGAGGGCCCCGTTCGGATCCAGGAGAGAGAGCGGCCCCGTACCAGGCTGTCCGTCTGGGGGAGCAGGGCCTCCTCTGGCCGCTCGCTGTCCCCATCGGGGGCTCCAACCTTCCTGGAGGCGTGGAACCCCCTCCGCCTGGGGCTCTCCATCTCCGCCTGGCCATCTCTCAGGGGGAAGTGGCGTCTCTCTCTGCGGACCACCACACGATTGACCTCCCCCCCCGCCACCCCTCGCTCCGGGGCAGTGGGGTCCGAGAGGTGGACAGGTCTGGAGGTGTGGCTGGTCTGGCTGGGGCGGGACGTCCTCTTGGGGGGCTGGGTGCCCACGATCTCTGCCTCGTCTTCTGGGTCCACTCCTTCCTCCTCCTCCAGGAAATCTGTTGACGGGACAGGGGGTGACGCATTCTGTTGTTCTGACCGCACTACTTCACGGCATGGAAGCGCGTGCACAGCTCTGTGTGTGCGCGCGTGTAGATGGGTGTGTGAGTTTGTGTGTGTGCGTTGATCCTTTCTCTCACCATCTGGGTTGGGGAAGAAGAAAGGCCTGTCATCGTCCTCCTCATCCATCTTCATGTACTTGTAGAAACCAAATCTGTCAGACAGAGGAGGACAGCGGAACACAGGAGATGAGCAACACACACACATACACACACACACACACACACACACATACACACACACATACGCACAAACAAACACACACATATACGCACACACAAACACACACACACTTTTCTCTCTTATTCTCCCCTCTCTCTCTATTTCTCCATCCTCAAGAAAACATTCCAGCAGAGCAGCAGCTAGCTCCTTACTTCTCCAGGTAGATGGGGGACTCCCTGTAGAAGCACTTGTTGTCCCTTTCCATGTGGGTGAGGCGCGTGAAGTCGTTGGGATACACGAAGGAAAGATACACCTGGGGGGGGGGCGAGAAGGAGAGATGAGGAAAAACCTTACCTCTGAGGAGGAGAGACCATAACACCTGTCTGGTTCACAAATTTGTTTTCCCAGTTTAAGAAGTGTGGTTTGCACGGTGTAATGATGGCGACTGGTCCATAGGGGGCAGCAAGGTTCAACTTCCACTGACGGTGGAACACAGCACAGGAGAGAAAGAGAGAATGGACTCTGGAGGGCCCAAGATTTCCTCTCATCTTTTCCCCTCTCAGCCAATCTGAATATGCAGACTGGTTAATGTGCAGCTTTGAGCAGTCTAGAGGGTCAGGGGTTCTGAGAAACGGCACTTTTAATGACATTGCAGGAGCCAAATGTTAATAAGAAATGCCTATTAACCTTTTACCACACACACACACACACACACACGTCAGCCTCAAACGTGTGCGCACGCACCCTCTCTCTCGCTCTATCTCCTACCATCTGTCCAGAGTCCCAGAGGGAGGGAGCTGAGGGGGCTAATTCACTCAGGTGGCTGAGCGGTGAGGGAGTCGGGGCTGGTAATCAAAAGGTCCCTGGTTCGAACCCCGGCTGTGCCAACATGATGTTGTGTCCTTGGGCAAGGCACTTGACCCTACTTTCCTCTGGGGGGAATGTCCCTGTGCTTGCCGCAAGTAGCTATGGATAAGAGCGTCTGCTAAATGTAAATGACTCAGCAAATCGTAAAGGACACTCACAAATTGCAGGCCCTGGTATCTGGCGATGGGGAAGTCTTTGACCACGTAGGTGGGGGAGTAGAGACAAGCTGGGAGCACGTTCTGCAGACGAGAGGCCTCAATCATGGGGGCTAGAAGAAAAGAAGGCGGAGGAAAAGTCATGGGAAGTAAGAAATGTGTCGAAAAAAACTAGACTCTACTAAACTAGACCAGAATAGACTCAACTAAACTAGATTAGATGATTAGATTCAACTTTAATGTCATTACACAGGTACAAGTACAGGGTAACAAAATACAGTTAGCATCCAACCAGAAGTGCAAAACAGTTATTACAACAGCATATAATAAATATAAGTATACTCAGAATATACACAGTATAATCAGAATATACAGGGTATGTACAGATTAAAGTGATTTAAGACAAATGTACAGCGGTATCGTACAAGATGCTACAGTATTAAACAGAATTTACAGAGTTGTAAATGTATGTACAGTTAGTGCAAATGATGCAATGAGCAGATGTGCAAAATGAACAGATAAGACAGGAAGTGAGACACTCACTGCTGTAAAAGGTATCCCTGGGATCTGGCTTCAACATATCAGCTCCATGCTGACTGGCAGGGCTGTGACCTGGGTCTTGACCCCGGGCTCGACCCTGACCCTGGTCCTGACCTTGATGATCTCTGGGTGGCCGAATGTGACTGGCCAGAGTCTGGGGTATGTGATCCACACTGTTCATCCTCAGGCTGGACTCATCTGGATCGCATTACGAAAACAAACACAAACACACAAGCAGAGACACGCAAACAAGGATGAAAAAGACATTTCCAACACAGATGTGAGCATTATCATCCAGACACGCGGATCTGAGACGACAACAAGAGCTTCGAATAACAACCGGCAACAACTCCTTCACCTGGAGGAGAAAATAGAAGAGAGGAGAGGAGAGAGGAGAGAAGAGTTATAATTACACCGATCGATTGGCAGGAGGAAGAACGGAGAGCCAGTGATTTATGGAGTGTCAACCTCCAGGCTTGATGGAAGAAATACTTCATAATTAAGAGGGAGGCCAGCATCCCTCCCCTCCCCCCCCCCCCCCCCCCCCCCAGGAAGGCTGTGTAACGCTGGGCTGTGTTAAAGCCCGCCCCTGGGGAGCCGTACGTCCTCCTGACTGGGTAGAACTTCCTGAGAGGGAGGGGCCAGGATTGGTGGGAGTGTCTCCAGACAGAATCTGAGGGAGGGAGGGAGGGAGGGAGGGAGGGAGGGAGGGGAGAGGTGTGGGTGGAGTGGCCCTGGCCTGGTGATGATGGGCAGGGTGGAGGCTGTGGAAGCGTGGGTCTGCGTGTGATTACTGGAGAGGCTGTTATGTTCCTAAGGAACCGTGACCCTTTGGTAGTGGAAAAATGGGACAATTAATTACGTTTGCGAACGCGCGCACGGCGTAGAAGGGAAAGCCCACAACAGACCAGCAGCGGGTAACCTAGCAACCCTCTGCTTCTTTCCATGAAACTCTGTTCCAAAGCTAAAGTAATGAGTATGAGGTCATAGATTCATGATGGAACGACTGAATCCCAAAGGAAGTAGTAAATAAGAAAGATGACAAGCATTGTAGAATGGCAGCCACGCATGAAAGATATGCACACATTTAGCTCTCTTTTCCAACAGACGTTTGGTGGAACGGAGGGATCGTATTTTACTCTAATGCGATTGGGCTACAGCGCATTTATGTAATGGATGAGTTCTTGCGACTGATCTAGATCTGAAAAGGAGCATATTCAAGTCTGCGCCGCCGTGGAAATGTAAAAAACGCCTTCTCGCCGTTTTGAAAACGCGTGTGCAATCAGGAGAGCCTTTTGAGATGGAGAAGTTGTTGGTAGCCAAAGGAGGCCATGGTTCTAAAGACAGCAGCAGAGGTGTCCTGTCCAGTCACTGTGTTCAATGGGGTCGCTATGGTAACGCAGCTAAGACCCACTGACTTTGTAGACACTCCCAATAACCCCCATCCATCTCTCTCTCTCTCTCTCTCTCTCTCTCTCTCTCTCTCTCTCTCTCTCTCTCTCTCTCTCCACTCCGATCCATACAAACAGCCAAATATCCATAACTGGGCCTGTGGCACTACTGTACTTTACACTGTTTTGGATCAACACCATTGATCACTTCATAAATGGGAGGTTGTAACCCTCTCCATCAGGAGGAGAACACAGCCTTTTGGCAAGTGTGGCCATCTTACCTGTGTAGAGGGAGATGTAGGCGGAGTCAATGACCTCATACTTCAGACCGGGCAGGAACGGACGCCACTGAGAGACGAGCGAGAGAGAGCGAGGGAAGAGAGAGCGGGAGATAGCGAAAGAGAGACGGGGGGAGAGAGAAGATGCCACCTTTAAGAACACGGTTTGTCCGGTCAGTCAGGGTTAGAGTGATGTCCTGCCTCTTCCACCGCTGAGTAATATCGATCTTGAACACCCCCCCACCCAGGACAATGAGAGGAGGAGAGCGAAGAGGAACGGAGAGATGAAAAATGGGGGTGGCGAGAGAGAGGTTGAAGGAGAGCGCGCTGCGGATAAGTCCGGGTGATTGGAAGCAATCTGAGGCTTTGAGGAACAGCGAGAGACCAGAGAGAGACAGGCTACAATTCCTTTAAAGAGATTCTGCAATTACCAAGTCACTTCTACTTACTCGCACTGTAATCATAGGAGACAGGTCATTTTCCACTGAGGGAACAGGAGACACAAATATACAACCTGGTCATACACGGACAAACACACACACACGCTGACACGCACAGGCAAACTGTCACAGCAACGCACAAACCCAGGCACATTCCATTTATTAAATCAAATACGCCTATGAATGTTGACTGGTTAGTTTAGGAAAAACACAAACAAACATAGACAGACACACACACAGACACACACACACACAGCATAGAGTGCTTGTACAGCAGGACACAAACGACAGTAGCGTTCCCGCTAGCGTCTGTGTGACTCTCGTCAAGGTCGAGCCAGCTCGTCCTGCCTTTCAGGGATCAATGGAGCTCGAAGCCCGAGCTCCCTGAGAACAGGAGAGGAGAGACACACACACACGCACTCGCACTGCACGACAGAACACACGCACGCAATCAAGCGATCACAACACATGTGTGCGGATCAATGCTGCGGTACTGCGGTACAGGGGAACACCTTTATTCGGATTCACAAATCAGAGCGTGTAAGCATGTTGTTAGCGTGTCAGAAAGTTCACACGTCAGACTGAAGCCCTTGGATATGACAGGCTGCAGCAAATGACTGCTAACCCTCCACATGATAACACAGCCTGGCTAACATAGGAATCTGTACATCTGTACAATCTGTACATACCCTGTATATTCTGATTATACTGTTCATACTGTGTATATTCTGAGTATACCCATATTTATTATATTCTGTTGGATTAGACCGGGATATGGATTAAAGCGTCTGCTAAATGAATAAATGGATTAATTGTTTTGCACTTCTGGTTGGATGCTAACTGTATTTCGTTACCCTGTACTTGTACCTGTGTAATGACAATAAAGTTGAATATAATCGAATCTAATAGGAACAGTACATACCCTCCTAAAGGTGCCGCAGAGTGCGTGTGACAGGTAGAGAAAAAGGAATCCCGACATGTGTTTGACCTGCGTGTGTGTGTGCATGGGTTAGGGGGAGAATACTGGATGTATCGGGGTGTCTGTGTGTGCGTGCGTCTATTTGGGTGACCCGTGTGTGTGTCTGTGTGCGCTTATCTGTGCATTTGTGTGTGTGTGTGTGAAGGTCTATGTGTTTGTGTGTGCGCGCCTGTGCATGTGTGTGCGTGTGTGTGTGCGCGCGAGTGTGTGTTTGTGAGCGTCGATGTCTGTGTTGACAGACACTGGAGGATGGACCGGGGGCCTGCTTACTGGCCCAGCAAGTTCGACAGAGAGGAAAGAAAATCAATATCCGAGAGGAAATAATAAAAAGTAACAATTGCCGAGCAAAATGGCGCCCGGCCTCTAGGGATGTTTCATCATGTTTCATCAGGGCCCCGTCTGCCCCGTGACATGAAGGGCTGCTGATGTTGTTATTGGGCTTTTTCAGAACTGACTGTCATCTGGGGGTTGTTTGGTTTCACACTCGCAGCCATACGCACCAACACACACACACACACACACACACACACACACACTGATGACACACAAACAGATACACACAGAGGACCTCAAACTCATTCCCGCCTTTCGCTTCACTGGCGGCTGAATCTTGTCTATTTTGTTTCAGGGAGAATTCAGAGTTTGTCACGCCGATGTGGTTTTCTCTCTCTTTCTTTCTCTCTCTCTCTCTCTCTCTCTCTCTCGCTCTCTCTCTCTCTCTCGCTCTATCTCCCCCTCTCTATCTCTCGCTCTCTCTCCATCTTCCCCCCTCCCCCTTTCTTTGTCTTCCATTGTCTGCTCCAAAGCTAGAGGCTAAATAGGAGATGCACGGTTGTTGATAGTTAGCATCACAGAGTAGACACCTCAGCATGATTCAGCATTCTTCTCAGCTTTAAACAGCATTACTACATTTCTATTTAGTAATTTTGCAGCTGCTCTTATCCAGAGTGACTCACAGCAAGTACAGGGATATCCCCCCTGAGGCAAGTAGGGTGAAGTGTCTTGTCCAAGGACACAACATCATGTTGGCACAGCTAAGGTTCGAACCAAGAATATTCTGATCACTAGCCCGACACCCTCACCGCTCAGCCACCTGACTCCACATTACTAAACACTAAGAACTAGCTCCCCCAGGTTCAATGTGTGTGTAATCTTTACTTTTAGCAGGGAGAGTGTCTCTCCGATCTTTACATCTCTCTCTCTCCCTTAATCTATGGATCTCTTTCTTTATCTCTTTCTCCCCACTCCTTATCGAAAAACATCTTCCCCTGTCTATCATTCTATCCCTCCCTATTTCTTTATGCCTTCTCTTTATCTCTCCCATCACCTGCCTCCATGTGCTCTAATTGGCATAGTGGCAGAGGCCTGTGGCAGACAGAACAGCAGAACATGACAGATGTTTCTGTCCTGCCGGAGGACCACACAGAACTACAACAATACTCTGTGAAACCAGAGAGCAGGAAACATAGAGGAGAGTGAGAGAGAGTGAGAGAGAGAGAGAGACACAGACAGACAGAGAGAGAGAGAGAGAGAGAGAGACACAGACAGACAGAGAGAGAGAGAGAGACAGACAGACAGACAGAGAGAGACAGAGAATATGACAGTGACAAACAAGGTTGAGGGAGTTTAGAGACGGGTTTCACCGTGCAGACGAAAACATACAAGACGTGGCATCCTTTTCACTTTAAACTGACATAACAACGGGTAGTCTAGAGAGAATAGATTACAACTCTCCCAAAATACACCCATGTTACGGCAACATGTTCCTGGTGATAGCTGGGGAAAAGGAAATGATATTCCAGGGGAAGTGGGGTACACGGTTTGACTTATTTTCTGCGATGAATTATACATTCAGTCCAAGTGTTTCAGACGAACTGTTTCGGTCTGACAAATGAGCTCAGTATCCAGATCGCTTACTGGAGCGTAGTTAAACTGCCTGCAAAGACAATCAGTACTGGGGTAAGCCGAACCCAACCAGAACATTCCGGTATAAAAAAAGAAGCTTGAAAGCTGTGACAGACCAAACACTGGGAGGTCTTGCATCGCCGGTACATTGCAGTTCATATTTAAAGCAAAGAAATGAAAGAAAAGTTGCATTCACATGTTAAAGGACTGAGGTAGAAATATGACATGTTAAAGGCAGGAGTCAAAGCAGGAGATGAGGTGACAGATGAGGTGTGTGCTTGTCATGTTACACAACACTGCACACTGCATCCCAAACATAACCAGAGATCAGGGAATTTTACTGCCTTACAACCATAAATAAACCAGCAGACTGGACTCAACCAGCCGCAACATAAAACATTATAAAATTAAAAAAAAATGTACAGCTACCAGACGCTGGGCAGAATAGAACAGAGTGGTATAACACTAAGGGCCAAACACATTTAATTTATTCATTTAGCGGACGCTTTTATCCAAAGCGACTTCCAAGAGAGAGACATAACCTACTGAATTCACATAACCGGGCTAAATTCAAATCAATAGGTACTAATCGGTACAGTTCTGAGAGCTGGATTTGTAGGTGATTGAGCTAACGTGAGGGGCTAGCCTGACCGCTAGCCGGGCGCTCTGAGGGAGTCCAAGGCGGAGGGATTTCAAACGGCGTGGCCACAGGGAGGCAGCACAGCCCCCACCGCTGGGAGTTAGCGCTGAAGCTGAAGTGACAACGACATACCGTTTGCGGGGGACGAGGGACACGCTGTCCATGGCACCGAACACGGGGGGGGGGGGGGGGGGGGCGTGTCCAATGAGATCCCCACGGACGGAGGGAGGAGGGAGGAGATGAACAGCAGAGGAGAGGAAGGAGACAGGAGGAGCGGAAGGGTCGTAGAGGGAGAGAGAAAGTAGGGCGAAGGGAGAAAAAAAAGGACAGCATACTAAAGGTTGTGTCAGTAGAGATGATAGTTTGAGTGCAAGATACAAACATGAAGCGAAGGGGGAAGCTCGTAAAGGGGTACTGCGTTTGGGACTGAGCCTCTGAATCTGCCTGAGTAACTAAAATAGGGAGAAGAAGCCTAAAGCACAGAAACAGATTCATGCAGAAAACACATAGCTTGGGTTCACTAGTTTCCCCAGTTATCGCTAGCTGACTACAGACGCGTATGTGTGTGTGTGTGTGTGTGTGTGTGTGTGTGTGTGTGTGTGTGTAGAGAGAGAGAGTGAGAGAGAGAGAAAGTGTACTAATTGGTGGAGCACTTCTAGAAGTAGCCAAATGGGAGTGATAAAGCAAACAGCCTATTAAAAACAAACATGTAAATCCCAGACCTCTTGCTCTCCATAAACTGAGCGAGACTAATTAAGGTATGTCTTCCATTTCTCCTCCATCAATCACTCTGCTTTACAACCCAAACCTACCTTCTCCCAGTCGTGGAGGGGTGGGGACCTTCAACGTTCATGGTTTGTTAAATGTCTTTATAACGAGTTCCGACTCGTTATCTATTTTAAAACCGTGAAAAAAAAGATGGTCTGAAAGGAAGACGTGATGTCACTCTAAGATTGGAACCAGGTGTTGAGTGTGCCTGGGGCATGTGTGTGCGTGACATTTTGTTCTTTCATGAACCACCGCAGATGTAGGCCTATCTTCCTCCGTCTCCATGGAGGTCCCTAGTCCTAGTCCTACAGGGAGACAGAGTACTCTAACCCTGCCCTACCACAGTATCTGCATCCGATGACCTGAAGCTAAAATGTTTGTTTATTTCCCACTCTCTCTCTCTCTCTGCTTCTCTTTCTTTCTTACTTCTCACTTTCTCTCTCTCTCTCTCTCTGCTTCTCTTTCTTTCTTACTTCTCACTTTCTCTCTCTCTCTCTCTCTGCTTCTCTTTCTTTCTTACTTCTCACTTTCTCTCTCTCTCTCTCTCTGCTTCTCTTTCTTTCTTACTTCTCACTTTCTCTCTCTCTCTCTGCTTCTCTTTCTTTCTTACTTCTCACTTTCTCTCTCTCTCTCTCTCTGCTTCTCTTTCTTTCTTACTTCTCACTTTCTCTCTCTCTCTCTCTCTCTCTCTGCTTCTCTTTCTTTCTTACTTCTCACTTTCTCTCTCTCTCTCTCTGCTTCTCTTTCTTTCTTTCTCTCTCTCTCTGCTTCTTTTTTTTCTTTCTTTTTCACTTTCTCTCTCTCTCTCCCCTCCCTTTATCCATATCTCTCTCTCTCTCCATGTGCAGTCCACAGGTCTCCAGAGGATATGTACACATTTGCCCAGGTCAGAAAACTGTTTGGGAAGAAAGACCAGTGGATCTATGGTATCTCCTTCCCAACAAACAGAACTGTGGTTCAGCCAGATTTATCTAGGCTGAGGGCTAGTGCTGAGACAGCCCAGTCACACTAAATCGTCTGCTTCTGTCAAGGTGTGAAATGTATGCAGCTATTAAATCGCAAGCAAGGGCCTTGCTAAGACAGTGTTGCCCGAGAACACACACACACACACTTGATTTGCAGCGTAGCTTTAGTCCTTTTTCATGAATGTATTCATCACAGTTCAAACGAACTCTAATGACTTTTAAAGGCTTCTTCCCTCTTCCTCTGGCTCTGACAGGTCGTGGGAGGAGGGTAATGCCCATGTGATGCGCTATCTTTGTCGACATAATCACAATGTCAACACTTCAGACAGGCTGGCGCGACGCCGGTGTCCAGAATCACATGAAGGCTTTGCTTAGTTCCAGTTCCATGAACCAGATTGTTATCTCCCCCTGCCTCGTGTCCTCAGCTCCCTCCCTCTCCCTCTCTCCCCTCCAACGCCAAGCGCTTCCCTCTCTCTCCTCTCCTTTGTTCTCCCTCCCTCCCTCCTCCCTCCCTCTCTTGCCTCCTTTCTCCTCCTCGCCTCATCCTCCTCCTCGCCTCAGACGGGTCTTTGTCTCCAGAGAAAGCGGTCCAGCTGGGTCTGACGACCCGTCATTACTAAGCAAGTGTGGCGGCAACAGGCAAGCCGACACGCAAACACCCCCCCCCCCCCCCCCCCCCCCCCCACCGGTACGTTCTAGATTGTCACATTGTCGCGCTGCAAAAGGAGGTGTCCCATGAGGCCCGGAGCAGGGTGCCCGTCATGCTTTCACAGCAGCGCCATGGCAACAGGGAGAACACCTGCGTCTGAATGGAGGCAGAGAAGAAGCAGCGAGAGGGAAAGAGGAGAGAGAGAGAGGGTACACCAAGATAAAGAGGGGAGGGGGGGGGGCAGCGTGTGTTTTGGTGTGTGTACGTGAGGGAGGGAGAGAAGGAGAAAGGGAAGGAGGGAATGGAGAAAGAGTGACAGAAGGAGGCAGAAGGACATCAGGGTATCACAGCAGAGGAAGAGAGGGACTGGAGAGGTAAAGCGTGAGAAAAGAAAGAAAGAGACGGAGGGAGGGAGGGAGGGAGGGAGGGAGGGAGGGAGGGAGGGAGGGAGGGAGGGGAGGGAGGGAGGGAGGGAGGGAGGGAGGGAGGGAATAGTAGAATAACTGGAGCCTGTAGCAGCTCATTCCACAGAAGCAATCCTCTATTCACATCACTGCCCTCGCAAACAAACACGCTCTCACACACACAACACATATCAAGAAACTCCATTCTGATTCACAATACCTCAGATACAGAACCAACCAACAGAGCTTATCCAATAGAAAGACAACATCCAGATGGAAGGACGAAGAAGGAGGAGGAAGAAAAGAAAGAAAGAAAGAAAGGCAGAGGAAAAAAAAAGGATGAAGGAGACGGATGGCTAGAATACAACAATGACGGTTTGAAGTCCTGAGCTAACCAGAGACGAGGTCTCCATGCTATGACATCCCAACAGGACCTTTGATCTGTCATTGGCTGAAGCCCTGACCAGATGACCACATGGAGATAGAAAAAAAAACATGGAGAGTGGTGAGGGTGTGGAGACGGGAGAGGAGAGGCAGAGGAGAGGGAGGGGGAGTAAGAGGAGAGAGAAGAGGAGAGGGAGAGAAAGAGAAGGGTGAGGGTGAGAGGAGAGGGAGAGAGAGAGAGGAAAGGAGAGGAAGAGGAGACAGAAGGGAGAGGGAGAGGAGAGGAGAGGAGAGGGAGAGAGAGAGGAAGAGGAGAGAGAAGGAGAGGAGAGGGAGAATAGAGGAAGAGGAGAGGGAGAGGAGAGGAAGAGGAGAGAGAAAGGAGAGGAGAGGAGAGGAGAGGAAGAGGAGAGGGAGAGGAGAGGAAGAGGAGAGAGAAAGGAGAGGAGAGGGAGAGAGAGAGGAAGAGGAGAAAGAGAGGAGAGGGAGAGGAGAAAAGAAAGAGAAGAGAGAGGGGGGGAATCGGTTTGGAAGGTAAAGGAGAGCATGGACACACAGTTTTGCCAGACAGACAGACAGGCAGACAGACAGACAGACAGACAGACAGGCAGACAGACAGACAGCAGGCAGCAGACAGACAGACAGACAGGCAGACAGACAGACAGGCAGGCAGGCAGACAGACAGACAGACAGGCAGAGCAGACAGGCAGGCAGGGCAGGGCAGGCAGACAGACAGTCAGACAGACAGAGAAGCAGGCAGGCAGGCAGACAGACAGACAGTCAGACAGACAGAGAAGCAGGCAGGCAGGCAGGCAGACAGTCAGACAGACAGACAGACAGACAGGCAGGCAGGCAGGCAGGCAGGCAGGCAGGCAGGCAGGCAGACAGACAGAGAAGCAGGCAGGCAGACAGACAGGCAGACAGACAGACAGACAGAGAAGCAGGCAGGCAGGCAGGCAGGCAGACAGACAGTACAGAGAAGCAGGCAGGCAGACAGACAGGGCAGACAGACAGACAGACAGAGAAGCAGGCAGCATGTCTGAAAGGATGGAAACTCACTAAATGGGCTGTTGGAGGGCTAGAGAGTTGCACCATGTGAACGACAACGTTCCTTCCCATCACAAATTCGCGCTCGTCGTTAAGTGTTACCATGGTAACAGTTGGGGGGGGGGTGGAATGGGTAGAACTCTACTGACAGCAGGGACCCTTTCCTGCTGTCAGCTACTTCCTGTCCCCCCTGTGCTCAAGAAGTCTTGGCACTTCCTTTCTCCTACCTGTACTAGAAACACTTCCTGTCTAAAGCCTGTCAGAGAAAGAGAGAAAGAGGGAGAGAGAGAAAGAGGGAGAGAGAGAAAGAGGGAGAGAGAGAAAGAGGGAGAGAGAGAAAGAGGGAGAGAGAGAAAGAGGGAGAGAGAGAAAGAGGGAGAGAGAGAAAGAGGGAGAGAGAGAGACAGAGAGAGAAATAGGGAGAGAGAGAGCTCTCTGTGTGGAATACTCTAACATGCATCTACTGAGTGACTGACAAACTAATTGCTGTCACCACATGGTATTTCAATAGAGCCATCAGAAGCAGAGGCAGCTTTAAACAGTGCATTTTAAACACGCTAACATGTGTGTGCGTGTGTGTGTGTGTGTATGCGTGTGTGTGTGTGTGTGTGTGTAGACCAATCTATATATGTTTTGACAGAGAGGAAAGACGCTCTCTCCTAACGACAGCAACAACTTCTCTGGAGGGAGTCATTTCATTTCTGCCAGTATGTGGTAGCTAGGTTTACCCTCCTCATAAGATACACACACACCGTGCACAGCGACAAGCTTTCCATTAAAACGCATCTAACCGACACACACATCACTGTGTCTGCCAGGTACTGGGAACGGGCAGAGAGTTGGCGTGTCAGCATGGCTCCGAAAAGAAAGAAAGGAAACGAAATGGCGAAGACATGAAAGGTGTTTTTCGAAAAACAAAAAGGGTGACAATTGCTCCAAAGAAGAAACCAAGAGATCGTGAAGTCGCTCCACTGGGGGGGGGGGGGGGGGGGGGGGGGGGGGACCCTACATCTGTTTCATCCGCACCTTCTCTCCCATAGGCCTGTTCTCAAAATCAGGGAGGAAAAAAAAGAGGGGGGGGGGAGGGGGGGTGGAGAGGGGGCGGTGGTGGCACATAAATAATACACGCAAGTCAAATGCTTTTAACGGACCTTAGGGATCCTTGGAAAGAGAGATTGCGCATGGCTGGTGCGTGCGTGTGTGTGCTGCGCGCGTGTGCGTGTGGTCCTTCTTATCTTTTCTCTCCACTCAGCTGTGTGAGAGGCTGCCTATTCAAGCCATAACGGCCCCTCAGGCTCCTGCTTATAGCAGGTAGCCCACCTCAAGTGGATGAGAGCCAGCGGATAGGGTGTGTGATCATGTGTGTGTGTGTGTGTAGGTGTGAGTGCGTACGTCAGCTGGCGTGCGCGTATCCACTTAACCTCAGGAAGAGCGCGTGAATTATTTATCAGCTACAGAAGGCAACAGTTGGACTTCCCCCATCGCGCGCTGAGGAACAAACACAATCGCCGCTCCATATCTTATTGTCGGAGATAGCGTTCCGCTGAAATGAATATGCGCTCCCTCTCTCCCACACGTACGCGCGCAACACACACTCCCAGTCAGACAAAGGCACCAGCACACACTATGGAGAGTGTACTCAGCACTCGAGTCAGCCACTTCCTGTGGCGTGCGTGTTAAAAGCCACTTGTGGAGATCCTGTTTCAGCAGACAGAGGGCCCAGCAGACCTCCCTCGCATGTGAACTACACAGCCCGACACTTCACAGGAAGCTCTGGGACGAGCCGGTGCTCAACGTGGAGTGTTTGGGATGGAGGGGGGCTGCTTCAAAGAGGGAGGAGGCTGAGAACAGGGACACCAGCAGAGGATGGGTGGGTGGGTGTGTGGGTGTGTGTGGGTGTGTGGATGTGGGTGGGTGTGTGTGGGTGTGTGGGTGTGGGTGGGTGTGTGGATGTGGGTGGGTAGGTGTGTGTGTGGGTGTGTGTGGGTGTGTGGGTGTGTGTGGGTGTGTGGATGTGGGTGGGTGTGTGTGGGTGTGTGGGTGTGGGTGGGTGTGTGGATGTGGGTGGGTAGGTGTGTGTGTGGGTGTGTGTGAGTGTGTGGGTGTGTGGGTGTGTGGGTGTGTGTGGGTGTGTGTGGGTGTGTGGGTGGGTGGGTTGGGTGTGTGGGTGAGTGGGTTGTGTGTGTGTGTGTGTGTGGGGTGTGGGAGGGTGGTTGAGTGGGTGTGTGGGGGTGTGTGCGTGGGTGGGTTGGGTGTGTGTGTGTGGGTGTGGGAGGGTGGTTGAGTGGGTGTGTGGGTGTGTGGGGGTGGGTGGGTTTGGTGTGTGTGGGTGTGTGTGTGGGTGTGTGGGTGTGTGGATGTGTGGGTGGGTGGGTTGGGGGTGTGTGTGTGGTGGTGTGGGAGGGTGGTTGAGTGGGTGTGTGGGTGTGTGGGGGTGGGTGGGTTTGGTGCAGCGTCCGAGGTACTTACTGTACTGACTTGGAGGACTGGGACCTAAACTTGCTGAACTCCCCAGGGGCGGTCCACTCTGTACCAAGCTGCAACACACAGGACAGAGAGACACAGCATCAGAGGACACCCAGAGAGAAAGAGACAGAGGAGGAAAGAGTGAGAGAGATGACAGAGAGAGAAAGAGACAGGAAGATAAGAGAGAGAGCGTAAGAAAGAGTAAGACAGAAGATGAGAGAGGGAGAGAGAGAGAGGAGGATGAGAGAGAGAGAGAGAGAGAGAGAGAGAGAGAGAGAGAGAGGGAGAGAGAGAGAGAGAGGAGGATGAGAGAGAGAGAGAGAGAGAGAGAGAGGGAGGGAGGGAGGGACAGGAGGATGAGAGAGAGAGAGAGAGAGAGAGAGAGAGAGAGAGAGAGAGAGAGAGGGAGAGGGGAGAGAGAGAGGAGGATGAGAGAGAGAGAGAGAGAGAGAGAGAGAGGGAGGGAGGGAGAGAGAGAGGGACAGGAGGATGAGAGAGACGCAGAGAGAGAGCGAGAGAGATGAGGATAAGAGAGAGAGCTACCATTTGTCCTGGTAACATACTGCAACAGATCAGGTGAGCCACGTATCCCCAGACCCTGTGTTTCACAACATCCTCTCCTTCCTCCCTCCGCCCCTTCTTCCTCATCCCCCCCGTCCCCCTCCTCCCTCCCTTTTCGATGACTGACTGATGGATTCTTGATGAGAAGAAGGAGGGAGAGATGAGGAGCAGAAGGGTGAAGGAGCCTCAGACCTTAGCCTGCAGTCACACCTCCTGCCTCCAGCCCCCAGCCTCCCCTCACAGCCCCCAGCCCCATCGACTAATGAGTGGCCCCGCTGCCTCTGATCCCCTATAAAAGAATAAGGCCAGCAGCCCAGCGGGCCCGCCTTCATTGTTTGTGTTGGCCATCTTTCTGTTTGGGAAGCCTGGAGGCTCTCATTGTTGCTAGGGCAACTGATCATGATGGCTCACAGTATGTTCCAGAGCAGCTTCTAATTCAGGATATCAGAGCTTGTTAAAAATCAATGATAATAATAATAATAACACACGCACACATACATAGAATATTCTAAAACACGTATAAAATGTTCCACAGCCGTTACAATGACTTTCTTTCCCATACACACTCACAAACGCACGCGAAAGGCATGCTATAATTAGGGGGGCAGCCTTTGCATTGAAATAAGTCTGCACGAAAGCAGCACCACATCTTAAAGGGTGGCTTTACCGGCATGGCAACAGAACGGCTTCGGTGCGCACAGAAAAGGACGAAGGAGTAGTGATGTCTGGCCAACACACACACACTGCTCTCCAGACCGAGTCAAACTCCATCCAGGCCAGGTGTATAGGTGTCTGTGTGCTCCTGGCTGTGTGTGTGTGTGGGTGTGTTTACGTCTAAGTGCCCAGCGACATTCCTGTACGTGTTTATATGGCTGTGTGACTTCGCGTACAAACGTGCATTTGTGTGCACGTGTGTGTTTGCGCACGCGTGCGTGTGTGTTTGTAGCGGAGGACACAGGGTGCCAGTGTCCATTCACACCGAGCGCTCTACGGCGAGAGGCAGCGGTACATTTCCACAGCAGCGTTTCCTGTTGTAGCGTCTCATGCTCAGCGCAGCGCAGGGAGTCCTGAGGCCAGATGGACGAGCCAGTTCACGCCTCAGCGGCCACATCACTCCTCGACGTAACCCTCCGCCCCGGCTCTACCCTCCCGCCGCTGCGCAAGGCGCTCGCGCTGTTTGTTCTTTCTTGCGATCGATAGCTGAGATTAGACATCTGCAAAATGAGCAGCGCCGAAGAGCAGAGATAGAGTTACCACACACACACACACACACACAAAATGAATCGCATTCTTCAACTATCAAATCAGCAGCTATTATCCGTTGCTGTGAGATGAGCACACATTCACACACACCTGCAAACCCATACACACACTGATCCGGTGAGAGTTAAATTAGGAGACTGAGTCACTGAGATACAGAATGTTCTCTAGTGTGGGAGAGAGGTCAATTATTGAGAAAACAGGTGAATGGCTGAATGGGAACCTTGAAAATAGGCTCGCGCACACACAAAAGAACATGTCTACTACACACACCAATTCGAGAGGTGAAAACAGTCATAGACACACACACGCACACACAGTCAGATGCAATCCTTTTCCAGGCTGTTAGGTTGTCGTTGTCGTCGTCATTGTTGTCACATTGCCCCATCACCTGGGTAACCGAGAGGTAACAGAACTGACACAGACACACCTTCATCCTCCTCTCCTTCCCCCCTATCCAATCTGGATACCCCTTTTTTTTCGATCTAGACCTCTTTCTCCGGCCCCCTCTCTCGCACATGCTCGTTCACGCTCTCGTTCTCTCCGTCTCTCTTTCTCCGCGCTGTGACCTTTCACCTAACAGGGGATTACCTTGAGAAAACTCATTTGAGGCGGCTGCTGACCCTGAAAGGCAGCAGAATGTCAGAGGCCCAGGGGAGAGCACACAGGCTACAGAGGCACCACACGTTTTATTGGCTTCCCTTCTCTTTTCTTTCTCTCCCTTTTTTTTTCCTCCCAGCCTTTGTATTCTTAAAGTGCTCTAAGGTGTCTTTGAGGGGAGGAGGAGGGAGGCAGGAACGAGCGTGAGCCTGTCCTCTGTGATCCCACGTCCAGCCACTCAGGCCTAAATATGTATGCGTGTAAGAGTGTGTGTGTGTGTGTGTGTGTGTGTGTGTGTGTGTGTGTGTTTCCGTGTGGGTCGGTGAGAAGAAATTCTACCATTCCGCTCTGCTAGACAGAATCGATACCACTCTGCTTTAAGTCACATAGTGGGGTTTACTCCAACTAGCTCACACGCATTAAACACACACCCACGCGTACACACGCAGGCCTATGACTGTGCGGTACTTCAGCGGCACTCTCTTTAATCAGACAGCCCCTGCTCCCCTGGGTGGGAGACCCTGTGGGACACAGCTAGACCATCTGACTGAGGAAAATCGTATTACAGATTAGCTGTGGGCACACAATGAGATGAATGCCATAGACACACTCTGCTCTCTCTCTCTATGCCCTCTCTCTCCCACTATCTCCTTCACAAAAACATGTACAAAGTGTGATTAATGTCACAGCGGGGTGATAGAAGGGCTTGTATTACACAGATAAAACCCCCTGATGGTCTGAGGTCTAATTGACTGAAAGGCCAAATGGGAGAGGACTAGGAGTTAGGAGCTAGAGACTAGGAGGAAGTTTCTAGAACTAGGACCTACGGGAGGAACAGATACAGGATATCAGAGCCGGTAGCACCACTGAAACCATGGAACGTTCCAGATTGCTGACTTTAATCCTTCCATAGCCTGTAAATTCTGTTAACAGTACAGAGGGCAGCGCTGCAGAAAGAGTTAGCAGGCTAATTTGTTATATTTTCTTGATATATTCTCCACATGTTACCTACAGTGACACTCAGGAGGATCTCATATGACTGAGCTTGAGCTGGGGGGGGGAGTCATTACTGAACTTGTGATATGAGTACAAGATCAGTGGCATCTGATAACAATCAAGCTGCTTTGCAAGAGCAGTGAGTAAATTATCGCTCGAGGGAAAGTTTGAACGATTTTATAATACGTTCTTTCGGTGTCCAGATAAAAACCAAGCGCCCTTTTTTGACATACTGTTCATTTAAAAAGAGCATGGACATGTATTACAGCTCACTGGCAAATAGGTGTGGTGGAGTGTCGAGGAATAATTGGACAAAACGTTGAATAAAAATGAATAATGTACGCACTTCTCAAGTATATTTCCTTATTCTTGGGAGAATTAACCTACGGTCAATAAATACAACATTATTGTTTTCAAGTATGACATGGCTATCTGTATTTTACCGTCTTTGGAAGATAGCGTCCTGGGTGAACAGTCTTTTCAGAGTGATTAGCCTGCTGGTATTTATCCACTGGCTGCCAACCTAAATGTCACATCAATATTCCAGCCTGTTCCCCTCCCTTGAGACTTCATGGCATCTTCTAACAGGCTGTTTGAACACAGAGGGCTGTGGTTCGGTTGGTTTACCATGCTGCACAGTAGGAAAACACACCACACCTGGTCCCAAACAGACCAGACAGAGATCCGAGAGATTTCATTTGAAATGTTTTAGCCGCTGAATGCATTCTGATTACCTGGTCCCAGAAACATACCTAGAACCAGACCTTAAATGGATCCAAGACCAGAACCAGAAGATTACATAGAACCTATACAGATATCAAAACCAGACCCAATACAAGGCCCAGAACCAAACCCAGATCCAGATCCAGACCATTATAAAAACCCATACACACACCATGAACCAGAACCAGTCCTGATCCCAGATCCAATCAGACCAGATCTCTACCCAGTAACCAGGACTAGGACGACCAGGATCAGATCCAGAACCACAACCAGACAGGCTAACTTGGTCTCGATAAAGCCCGTCTCGAAGAAGCTTCCTGGCAGGTGTTGTGGCAGGCTGTTCAAGGGTCCTGGAGTTGGTGAAGCAGGGGGTGTGATGGTGTTGTTATTGGTGTGACAGGAGGCCTCAAAGTGATTACAGGGGACCAACAAGGTCCATGTGCCCCTGCTGTCCCTCTGCTTCCTGTGGAACCAGGCTCGGAGACAGGCAGCTTACTGAACCAGCTCCAGGATGAAGCCCGCCTACCTCACCACCACATCAGCGTGGCTCAGTTCAAGTCACAATGTGTGTTGTGGAAGAAATTAGACTTCCTGTGTACTTATATTAACCACCTTCTATGAAGACTGTTGTGACGTCATTACCGCCTGACTGACACTATCTATGTTTACATTCTTGTGCCCTATAAAAGAATGTGCTCTCGCCTTCGTCCGGGAGAGAGACATGATTAAGACCTAAGCCTTGTACTGTCTTCATTTTGTTGCCAGAGGTCTGGTAATTTCTCTCCCAATCTGCAGGTTGTTAAATACTTATTTAATCCAGAACTCAACTGAACTGTCACTCCGTTTATGAAGAGACGGACAAAACACTTTCTTTAACAGTGTGGCGAGGTGGTGCACTGCTTAGCACTTAAGCCCCCACCTAGCGACAAAATCTGCAATCCTCAGAATCAGAATCAGAATCAGAATCAGAATGGGGGTTTATTCGCTATGCAAGATTAACAAACATAGAATTCACTGTGGCAGCTCCATATTTGATAGGACTCCCTGTATCTTGGACTTATTTTTTGGACTTAATTTTTAATTGCTACTCCGAGTGCTGTACTGTACCCTGCTGCTAACTGCAATTTCCTCACTGCAGGACAAATAAAGGATGATCTGATCGTATCTTCACCGGCCTCTCTGCATGAACCGTTGGTGTTCTCCCTGGGGGCCGTGTCTGGGGGCCGTGTCTGGGGGCCGTGTCTGGGGGGTCCTTACCCGTCCTACGTAGACCAGAAGGCGGGCGTTGAGAGGGCTGTCGTCAGGGCTCAGCCACAACTCTGAGTTGTCATCGGAGGACACGGAGAACTGGAAGTCTCCTGCAAGAGTCCGCACACACACACACACACACACACACACACACACAGAGCGTCAGAAAGTGTGTGTGAATACTATATGGGTTTGAGTTTTATGGAGGATTTAAGGGTGGAAGATGCGTGTTCACATGTGTGCGCTTGCCCACTTTTGTGTTTCCTGAGTGTGTGTGTGTTTATTTACATTTAGATTTATTCATTTATCCAAAGTGACTTCCAAGAGAGAAATGTACAAAAGATGCAGGTAGGGGTATGTGGCTCAGCGGTCAAGGCATTTGGTTTGTGATCTGAAGGTTGTGAGTTCGATTCCCGGCTGTGACTACATGACTTTGTATCCTTGGGCAAGGAGGGGGAATGTCCCTGTACTTGCTGTAAGTCGCTCTGGATAAGAGCCTCTGCTAAATGACTAAATGTAAAAGAGCATCAGTCACTGATCATAGCAATGTGTTAGTCCCCAAACATAATGGGTTTATGGATTATGAGCCATACATCGTGAGAACCAATAAGTGCCAAGCGAAGAGGCTTAAAAGCGCTCAGTTTATGCGTGCACGATCTGTGTGTGCATGTTTATGTAAGCGTATGTGCGCTTGCAGCCATAAGATCGTGATCATGGACAGACTCTCTCAGTTCGTAGCTTCAGGCTTCTCTCTTTACAGGCGCAGTGGCTGACCCTGGCTGTCTCTGGGAATGCGTGCGTGGGGATACAGGCTGTGGTTCAGAGGCTATTTATATAGCTCAACCTCCAGAAGGAGGAGGAGACGGGAGGAGAAACAAAACAATGCAGCGCATAGCCACGGCCTCAGCAGACAGCTGGGAGAAACAGACCCACAGTCAGGCTGGATCCTATCTCTACGTCTAGACCAGGAGTGAGCAATCCTGGTCCTAGAGGGCCACTGCCCTGAAGGTTTTAGAAGTTTCCCCTGCTCCAGCACACCTGATTCTAATGAATGGGTTGTTATGAGGCTTCCAAAGAGCTTGCTAACAACCCTTTCATTAGAATCTGGTGTGCTGGACTAGGGAAACGTCTAAAAGGTATTATTGACTACATGAGCACTTGATTTGGCCCACGGGCATTATGGCTAGATCGGTGAAACCGAAGAGCGCATTTAAGATTGTGTGATCAGAGAGGAGGAAAGGAATTTCCTTGAAGGAGACTATGTACGTGGGTTTTGGCATTTGCTAGGGGGCTATCGGGAGGGAGGTCGAAGGGAGGGAGGGAGGAGTGGAGGTAGGGCGCCTCACCGTCTCTGTAAGGGTGGATGAAGCCAAAGATCCGCAGGCCGTAGTTCTTCCACTTAGGAGCCACTGCCAGCTTCTTCACTGTGGTCCTCGTCTGCAAACACAATGATTAGATTAACTCAAAGACAAACGGACACACATCGTGCACACAGCAGACAGACAGACATACAGACCTAAAGACAGACAGACAGACAGAAAGACAGACAGACAGACAGACAGACAGACAGACAGACAGACAGAAAGATCAGCAGACAGACAGACAGACAGACACACAGGCAGACAGACATGAAGATCAGCAGACAGACAGACAGACAGACACACAGGCAGACAGACAGAAAGATCAACAGACAGACAGACACACAGGCAGACAGACAGAAAGATCAGCAGACAGACAGACAGACAGACACACAGGCAGACAGACAGAAAGATCAACAGACAGACAGACACACAGGCAGGCAGACATTAAGATCAGCAGACAGACAGATAGACAGACAGACACACAGGCAGACAGACAGAAAGATCAGCAGACAGACAGACACACACACACACACAGACACACAGGCAGACAGACAGAAAGATCAGCAGACAGACAGACACACAGGCAGACAGACAGAAAGATCAACAGACAGACAGACACACAGGCAGGCAGACATTAAGATCAGCAGACAGACAGATAGACAGACAGACACACAGGCAGACAGACAGAAAGATCAGCAGACAGACAGACAGACAGACAGACAGACACACAGGCAGACAGACAGAAAAATCAACAGACAGACAGACAGACATGAAGATCAGCAGACAGATAGACAGACAGACAGACAGACAGACAGACAGACACACAGGCAGACAGACAGAAAGATCAGCAGACAGACAGACAGACAGACAGACAGACAGGCATACAGACACACAGGCAGACACACAGGCAGACAGACAGAAAGATCAACAGACAGACAGACAGACACACACACAGGCAGACAGACAGAAAGATCAACAGACAGACAGACAGAGGTAAACACCACATCAGCTGGGTCACGCAACACTTGTGCTCACGTGTGGGAAGAGGGGGAAGTGCAGGTTCTTCCTGAGCTGGGCCGTGGACGAGCCGCACCAGTCCTCGAACACATGCAGGTTGGCCTGACCTTTGAACTGCAGAGGCAGAAAACAAACGCAGAGCAGAGAGACGGTCAGAGCTCCTGATAACAGGAAGAACACTGGAGCCACATCCAAACCAGCCTCAAGGGAATGTTACGGGTTTTATAGAAGAAACAACTGTGACAGTTTCCCTTGATGTGGGTGAAACACATCAAACGGGGAGAGAGAGAGAGAGCAAGAGAGAGAGGGAGACACAGAGAGAGAGAGGGAGACAGAGAGAGAGGGAGACAGAGAGAGAGAGAGGGAGACAGAGAGAGAGAGAGCAAGAGAGAGAGGGAGACAGAGAGAGAGAGAGAGTAGTGGAGACTGGAAGTAAGGCTAGCAGAACAGAAGAAGTCTGAACCAGTTTATCAGAAATAAGCTCTGCCCCCAGAGTTTGACATTTGTCTGGATTACAGGAGAGACGAGAGGCCAGAGGCAGGACAGATGAAGGACCTCCGAGGCCTACAGGCAGGACAGATGAAGGACCTGCGAGGCCCAGCGGCAGGAACAGAAACACCGGGAACCTTTCTTACCAGACATGTGTCACTGGGACGCAACACACACACACACACACACAAGCCTCAGGCCACTGGAAGTGCGATAGAGGAAAATGTGAGAACGGGTACACACACCGAAGGGAAATGCATTGACTGTACACGCACATGCACACGCACGCACGCATTTGTTTCCATGCCCTCAGAGCATGCGGTAGATGCATCCTTTCGGACGGTAGGAGACGGTGACAAACTGCGACCTTTAGGCAGACCGGAAAGGGGCACGTACACAAATGCGCACACGTGCTGCACTTACACACGGTCACGCACCGCAAACCATTACACATCAGGAGGCCTTCTCACACTCGCACGCACACGCACACAGCGTCTTCGCTACCTTTCTGCTTGTCATCGTTCGTACTCATGCGGTTTGGTCAAAGGAAGACGGTTGCTCTCCTTTTTCGGACACACTCAAACACGCACGCACGTTCCCTGTCTCCACCACCAACCAAAAAAAGGTTTGACCTCTACCTTTCAAAGTTCTCAAAACAGGATTTCCCCGTTAGCCGTGAGCATGTAAAATGCGTGGGTGGCAGTTTGTCTGTGTGACAGATTATCTGATGCTTATTTTTTCCCAGACCCTCTTTTCCCATTTGGAAGCTGCACAGAGTTGCCACTCAGGATCAGGAGGGTTCTGGCTCTCCAAGCGGATCTGATAGCAAACGGTAACTACTGCTGAGCCCAGATGCTCACTCGCAGAAACACACACACACACACACACACGTTTTAGACCAGTTACATGGAGAGGGGAAAAAAACACAAACAAACTGCACACTTCAGCGAGCAGCAATTCGGTGTTTTTTGTGCCCACAGCTTCGAGAGGAAATGGCCAGTATCTGAGGTTTGTGTGAGCCTGACTCCAGGGCCAGTTCCTGCTGGTGGGCGTCACATCCGATTAGCGTCAAGCAAGAGAACTCATAGATGCTCTGACCAGAGATCTGCTTTATGTCTGTAAGCTACCGGCCCAGTATGCTAATCCGTTAGCTAAAATATGCACGTTATCATCTAGGTACAGGCCCAATACGATAGCCCACTAGCTAAAAACCACGCTAACGTCTATATACAGGCCCAGGAAGCTAATCCTCCAGTTAACCACTCTCTACTACCATTAACATGACTGATTTGCTGACCAGACTGGTCAGTCTAGATCTGTAGCACCACAACCCATGACTACCGTCATGAGTTTGCGAGTCCGTGTGTAAACATGCTGTGGTGTGAGCACAGGTAGACTGACATGTTATGAAGCCTGACAGGGAGAGAGAGGTGTGGAGGATGGGGGAGGATGGGGGAGGATGGGGGAGGATGGGGGAGGATGGGGGAGGATGGGGGGGGGAGGAACACAAGCATCTAGGGAGACACGGGAGAGAGGAGGTGAGAGGAAGGGCCTGACGGGGAAGAGAAGAGCGAGGGAGAGAAGGATGTTTAAAGGGGTGGGGAGGGAGATGGGGGGGGGGGGGGTCCAAGAGGCAGGCTGAGCTCATGTGTAAATATACCCTAGATCTGGCTTTTAATAGACCATCCCGTGGGTTCTCAGAGCCCAGCTTTTTAAGGTTGGAGGCTGGAGGTGTTTACTCCCCGTCCATGTCAAACAGGAATAAGCCACGGTCTGTCCTTAGCCCCTGTGTACTCCTAGTCGGGCCAGAGGACGTATTAAATATAGGAATCCTGCTGCCTCGGTCAGATAAAAAGGGACTGTAGAGAAACCTGGCAGTGTTTATTTTTAATCCCTCTCCCTCTCCCCCATCAGTGAGGGCTGAGGGGCCACTTCCCTTTTCGCCTCCCTCGCAAAAAATGTTGGGCCGTTCCCTGACCGCTGCCTGCCCCCCCCCCCCCCCCCCCCCCCCCCCCCCCCCCCCTCCTCCTCGTCTCCTCTGCCTCCCCCCGTGCCAGATGGTGTCTGTTCTTCTACTCCGCGTCTTCGCTCTCTCAGATCTCAGCTGTCACGGCCCGGCCTTGCTGCCGTCTCTGAGGATGAGATACTGCCACCTTGTCCGGCCCGCTACAGTACCGCTCACTCACTGACAAGGAGGCACGGCAGCCTGGTCTGAGAGGGGGGGTGTATCTGTGTGTGCGTGCGTGCGAGAGCAACAACACACGGACAGTATTTGTTTCGTCTTCAGTTTCCCAACTCCCATTGACAGATTTAATTGGGTTAGGAGTGTGTGTGTGTGTGTGTGTGGGGGGGGGGGGGGGATAACAGTCATTACTCTTTATTTTCCTTTCTTGACTCTCTTTGATTCCTGTCTTCACCCCTTTCCTCCCTTAGAGCTGAAAGACAGACTCTCCAACACTGACAGGCTGGACAGGGCTGAGGCTGGAGGGGTGGACTGGCTCAGAGGAGGCTCGCTCTCCACAAGTCTGCAGGGAGAAGACAAGGGGAGAGGAGAGCAGATCTGCTGTAGTGAGCACACTCTCTCCATACCCACTGCACAAGGAATCCCTATGTCTCTCTATCTCTTTCTCTCTCTCTCCATCCCATCTTCTTTCCTCCAATCTCTCTGTATCTCCCTGTCTCTCTATGTCTCTCTCTAGCTCTCTTTCTCTCGCTCTCTCTCTGCCTCTCTCTCTCTCTGTCTCTCTTAATGTCTCTCTCTCTCACACACATGGGTGATCTCACTGGGGTGTGCACTATTTATAGCCCTGAGCTACAGTACTGTCTCCTTTCTCTCTTCCCCTTCTTTTCTCGCCCCTCTCTCTCCTCCCATATTTCCCTGCTGTGGATTCTGCAGAACGAATATGGAGGACAACATGGCGATGGGGGAATGGTATTTCCCTTTAGTTAATGCTGCCGCATTCATCTAAACTCTCTGTTAACTACATCCCCAGAACACGTCTCTACCTTCCCTTCCCATATATCTCATCTTCCTCCTGTTTTCTCAGTCTATCCAGTATCCACTGTCTAGCCGCCTATATCTTTTACATCTGTGATTCATCTGTCACATCTCGCAGGCCTCTGGGACACATTTGTTCCGGGAAAGAGCAATGCATCGTGGGAGTGTGCTGGTAAGATGGCACTGACTAATGGCAGAGACACACCTCCATGTGACAAGACTCCGTAACCTCCCCCCTCCCGACTTTTCCCGTCAACCGCCCATCTGTGTATATTATATACCTCTTTAATTTCCTCCTGGGAAGGGGGCAGGGGCATAGCTGCACCCTGACTGAGATATAGAGGCAGCCTAGCTTGCTAATGTGCTGGGTAGGGGTCAGAACCAGATCATGACGGATGAAGAGGTCAGACACATGGCGACCTCTCCTCGTGGCGCCACTGTGGACCATTACTGTATGTGTGTCACACTGTCCACACTGAGGTCTTTCCGGAAACCACCACCCCCCCTTCTCCTCTCCGCCCCTCCCCTAATACTCGTGGGGGGAGTGAGGGAGAGAGGGAGAGAGAGAGGGGGGGGGGAGAGAGAGAGAGAGGGAGGGAGAGGAAGAAAGAGAGAGAGAGAGAGAGAGAGAGAGAGAAACAGCAAGAGAGAGAAAGAGGGTGGAAGACTGTAGAGGAGATAGGGATTACGGTAGAGGAGAGATGGACAGAAAAAGATAAAGCTAGCTCATTTTACACACGCACACACACACAGTATAGTCAGACAGCTAAGGACAGAGTGATAAATAGTCGTCACCGGATACTTTCAGACACTCAGGGTCCCATCAGCCTTCACAATGACCCTCTAAGATGCCTGCTCTGGGACTGTCCTACGGTACGATACACCGGCCTTCATTTCAGGAGACGGGAGGAGAGAGAGAGAAAGAAGAGAGAAATAAGAGGAGGGAAAGAGAGAGAAAGAGGCCTGTCACTCGTAGTGATTGTCGACAAGACATGCTGTTATCCATCCTCCCCTAATTGGCCAGCCTACGATTACTTCCTGACACAAGCTCCAATCACAGCCCTGGAAATAACAGGCTGCCCAGTCGGCCCTGACCAACCCCCTCAATCTAGACACACAACGTCCACCTCCACCCACCTAAGAGGAAGACACAAACACTAACACAAACTCACAAACCCACACAAGACACTAAACACTGCCATGTTGGGGCACAGTGTCTGCGAGTGAGTAATAATAGATCTACACAGAGATTGAGGTGATGACCACAATGATAACTTGAATCCTACGGTCTGTTATCCAGACAGAGGTCAGCTCCCTCTATCTGGGTCTGTCTACTATGCTAATCCTAGGCCACCTCAGTTCACCTCTGATGTCATCATTAGTGGCCAACTGGAACCTGCTGTGCATCAACAGGCCAAAGTCCAGCATCAGGCTTCTTATTACTCTGACAGCTGTGTGTGTGCTTGCATGTGCGCTTGCGTGTTCTGTGTCTATGTGTGTGTGTGTGTGTGTGTGTGTGTGTCCACCGAGTGTGCTTCTTGAGCTTGTGTGTAAAGGGGGGTCATTCATTCATCTCCTGTGTTTGCGTGAGTGTGTGTGTGTGCGACAGTTGGCATACGCCAGCTCTCAAGTTGTGCGCATGTGTGCGTTTCCGAGCAACTGACAGTGCCAGCGTGCTGCCCTTCAGACTTCAGTCACCTAGCGTGAGCCAAAGGAGTGAGCCTCGGCAACAGGGCCAGATAGGAGGGCATGGGGGATGGAAGGGAAGGGCAGGGCTGGGGGTCAGCGGGCCTGGGGATCAGCGGGGCTGGGGGTCAGCGGGGCTGGGGGTCAGCGGGGCTGGGGGTCAGCGGGGCTGGGGGTCAGCGGGGCTGGGTAAGGCTGAACAGAGATGGGAGGGGCCATGGAGAAAGAGGAGAGAAAATCCGTAAGAACGAAGACGGGTGCTGTGTTTGAACAACGGGTTGGCACAAGGGCACCAAGTCACGTGTTGATCGAATTGGCAGCCAAGTCTTGTTGCTATGTAGCTGAATGTACTCTACAGCTTATGTTCTATTCTACCTCGCTCCGTTGCATATAGCAGACGCTCTTATCCAGAGCGACTTCCAGCAAGTACAGGGACATTCCCTCTTGAGGAAAGTAGGGTGATGTGTCTTGCGCAAGGACTCAACGTCATGTAGCCACAGCCGGGAAGACTGTGGCTATAGACTGCTTCCCTTAAACATTTCCAAACAACAGCCAGCTGAGGCGTATAACTCACATGACATTATAGTTTCCGAGTGTGTGTTTTTTTTTTTGGTATCCACTTTGGACCAGCTATTTTGGCCGTTGTGACTCGACATGACTTTTCACCTTGCCAGTAGAAAACACGCTCAATTATTCTGGGGACGCCCATCCGCATTTAGAAGCGAGGCTTTAATATTCATCCAGCAGATGTTGTGAAAGCCAGATGGTCTGTGGGACTGACAGAGCAGCAACACGTGAGCCAGACTGGGAGAGAGACCCACAGCTCGCGTACTCACAGTGGGCTTTAATGCTGGATCACAGTCTAACAGCTAGGACTGTGGACCCCTCCACTAGCTCCACACACTGGATGTGGAGGGAGGATGGACACGATAGGCCAGATGAAAGGAAACGGGATGATGGAGGGACGATAGAAGACAGGAAGAGGGATGATTTTGCAATAGGGAGGGATGGGAAAGGTAGGAGGAAGACTTTATACGTGGTAAACGATATGGGAGGAAGATGATAGTTGGATGATTTCAAGGAAGGGAGAGAACACAAATACATATGAACACAGATAAGCAGGCAGACCTAAACAATAATCGATGTTGTTATTTTAGATACCGAAACAAACATATGCATAAACTCCAACCTACACACTCTCCGTACCACACACTTACTCATTCAAGTCATTAAACTGCACAGCCATTTACTCTGGAAGTTTCTCTTCTTCTCACGGTTTCTGTGTTTAATTGGCGAGTTGAATGGTTGAAGCACATCTCTGTGTGTAACTGTGTGTGTGTGAGTGTGTGTGTGCGCGTGTAGATGCACAACAATGCAAGCATAACGTAGGTATGAACCAACATATACGGTTCCAGGCGATTTGAGAAAGACGTCAATTACACCTACAGTGAGTTAAAGTCACGATATTCGCAATATGGCGCATTCAAAATAAAACATTTTCTCAAGTCAGCCATTTCCTGCGAGGAACTGACAAGTTATTGTGACCGAAAATGTACATTTCATCTTTAACAGACAACAGCTACGGAAATGAAAAAGGCCAACCCCTCCTGAATTAGATTTTTTAAACACCACTGGTGAATTAATATCAAGCCTGTGATGAAGGCCCTAGAATAAAATCTATTCCACCAAGGTTAATTGCAGTTATACTGGGTGGTATGAGTGCATGTGTGTGTGTGTATGTGTGTGTGTGTGTGTGTGTGTGTGTGTGTGTGTGTGTGTGTGTTTGAGAGCGTGTGTGAGTGTGTGCATTGTTGGCCAGTCATGTGATTTGGTAGGTTAAGTCATTCTAATAACCAAACCATTCTGTTCGTCCTCCCATCCTCTTAGCTTTTTAAACGATCAATGTCAACGACGGAATTGCCTCTGAAAGAAGGACGCCCCTGGGTGGAGAGGAAGACAGCACAAAGCAAGAAAGAGATGGAAACACCACAGAAAGATTTCAAAAGGTTTCAAAAGAGCGGCCATTTTTTCGAGCGGCATCAAGCAGACTTGCCTCGGGTTTCCATGGCAACTTCTTGTGGCGCTGGCTAAGGAACTTCCTAATGTGGGCGTGTTCCCTGGCATCAGCTCCGCCGGTGATTGGCTCATCTTCCTGCAGGGGGGACACGACAACAAGCGGATAGTTTTGTCAACTGCAGTCACAACTCACACAGGACCAAAATAAACAGGGTGTCAAAAGATACGGAACATAAGGAAAGATGAAGGTGGTCTGTTACTATGGAGGTCAGGTGGCTCATAGTCAAGCTGTTGGACTCAAAGCCTGAAGTGGAACAATGCACCAACAAAAGCAGTGTGAGAGGCTCTTTAGACATGACTCATCCTCCCATTCCTTCGCAGCAGTTACAGTATTCATCTGACAACATGTTAAATAAAGCACCATCCTATCTTAACTCCTGTCAAGAGTACACAGCCTAACCTCTTTGTTATGCAAGTACAATCTCCACCAGTCTGTCAGCATGACACCATTCCTGCTAGCCTGGCTGTGTCTGTGGTGATCTGAGTGGAGCGGTTAAGGCGTTGGGCTCGTGATCGGAAGATTGTGAGTTCGATTCCCGGCTGAGGCTACATGACGTTGTGTCCTTGTGGCAAGACACTTCACCCTACTTGCCTCAGGGGGGGAATGTCTCTGTACCTGCTGTAAGTCGCTCTGGATAAGAGAGTCTGCTCAATGAATACATGGAAATAACACAAAACGTGGAGTCATGCTGTTGTCAAATTGTGATGCGCAGCTTTTAAATGAGGTAACGGAATCAGTCTATCCGTTGGATGTTCTTCTGTCCTCCATTCTGATGGGTGTTCGCAGACAT
This sequence comes from Neosalanx taihuensis, assembly GCA_030340665.1. NCBI lineage: Eukaryota > Metazoa > Chordata > Actinopteri > Osmeriformes > Salangidae > Neosalanx > Neosalanx taihuensis. Next base: position 12,200,305 of record CM059290.1, on the reverse strand, counting down.
GGCAGTTGACACCCTATGCTGTAACCGTATGAAGTCGTATGCTGCTGTGAGTTCTTGACCAATCAAAGTTCCAGAATTATGGAAAATACTAGAATATTGGTTCCTATTTTTTATTTAAACCCTGGCTCCTGTGGTGGAAATCTTATTTTCAGTTTTCCAACAACATTTCCAATTCTGGAAAATACTAGAATATTGGTTCCTATTTTTTATTTAAACCTGTGGTGGAAAACGGGCTTCAAATCTTATTTTCAGTTTTCCAACACCTAATCTGACGTCCTCCAGCCGTACTGCTCTGACTGGCTCCCTAAAGGCCAAACTGCTCTCTCCTGACGCACCTCACTCTCGGACAGTGATAACACACCTCTTTCTCCCTGTCACACTAACGCTGTGGTAGAGAGAGAGAGACAGGACAGAGAGATAGAGAAACAGAGAGACCATCGGACAGGCAGGAAGGAAAACAGACAAGACAGAGACAGACGTGCAGAGGGAGACAGAGGGAGGAAGGAGAAACAAACTGACAGAGAAAGAGAGACAGAGACTGAGCGAGACAGAGAGAGAGAGAGGGAGAGAGAGAGCGACTAAGAGAGAGACTGAGAGAAAGAGAGAGACTGAAAGACAGAGAGAAACAGCGAGGTAGGGAGACAGAGACAGAGCACAGACGGAGGGACGGGTCTGGCTGTCAGAAGATGAAAAGAGGTTGTTTTCCCCTCGTGGAGGTGGAGAACTCACAGCAGCATACGACTAAAAGTTGTTAATGATATAATTGAATCACTGGATTGTAAAAAGTATTGTGCTGCTGTTTTTATTGATCTTTCCAAGGCATTTGATACTGTAGACCATGTCACCTTGGTAGACAGGCTACTCAAAATTGGTTTATCTAGGCAGGCTGTAGACTGGTTTTCTAATTATTTGTCAGTAAGAACGCAATGTGTCCAGTTTGCTGGGTCCTCGTCCTCCTCTCTCCCTGTATCAAAGGGTGTGCCCCAAGGCTCCATATTAGGGCCATTGTTGTTTTCTATTTATGTAAACAATCTTTGTGACTCAATAACCAATGCTGCCTGTCATTTTTATGCAGATGACACTATTATTTATTGTTCATCCCCATCAGTGGCAGACACTTTTCATTTCCTGCAGTCTGCTTTGGACGTTCTGCAGTCACAGCTGACAAAATTGAAATTGGTTTTAAATACAGATAAAACTAAATTAATGCTTTTTTCAGATGGAAAAGCTTTACCAAAAGTTTTGCCAAAGCTTTTAACTAGTCATGGGACCGAAATTGAAAGGGTCAATTCGTACAAATACCTGGGTTTCATTATTGATGAAAAATTGTCTTTTAAACTTCATATTGAAAAACTGGTCTCCAAATTAAAAATTAAATTAGGTTTCTTTTTTAGAAATAAATCATGCTTCTCATGGCAGGCCAGGAAACGTCTGTTCACTGCGACCTTTTTACCGTTGTTAGATTACGGTGACCTGCTGTTCATAAACGCCCCTGACCAGTACCTCAGGAAATTGGATACCGTCTACCACTGTGCTCTGCGATTTTTAACTGGCTGTGGAAATCGTGTCCACCATTGTACCCTGTATGCCACTGCAAAATGTCCATCGCTATCTGTACGCAGACTCTCACATTGGTTGTTTTTTGTTTACAAGTGTCTTATTGGGCTGGTCCCTTCATATCTATGTGTTTACATGTCCACAAACAAATGTAGCTATGGTTTGCGTTCTAGGGATGTGTTACAGATGTTGGTACCCAGAACTAGAACTGAGTTAGGGAAAAAGGCCTTTAAATATGCTGCGCCTTCTGCCTGGAACACTGTGCAAAAGCAGCTGAAGCTGCCGGAGCTGGTCACCTTGGGAGAATTCAAAGGAATCCTGAAGGACAGAGAAGATAGTTCTCTTGGTCAATGCAATTGCTTGTAAAGCTATTTTCTGATAACGGCCGGGTTTATTCATTCCTCTGTCCCCAGTTTATTTATTTCATTTTTAACTCATTTCAATCTTCATATAGTCTTGTTGTCCCTGATCTTGTATTGTATTTTACCTGACGTTGAATGTGGTGTATGAGAATTGTGGTTGATTGTTCTTATTGTATCATGGTGCTGCCTTCTTGGCCAGGTCATTCTTGAAAAAGAGATTTGAATCTCAATGAATTTTACCTGGTTAAATAAAGGATATTGATTGATTGAGAGGCTGAGCACTGTGGAGAGAGGAGAGCTTTCTCCATTCAGAGACGCTGTGAAGAGCAGGTACGTATCCTCGGAGAGGCTCTTTAAACAACCCTCACACTCCAGAACACAGATACAACTTTGTCCCCTGCTTGAATCCGAACTGGAGAGAGGGGAGACAGACGGAGAGAGATGCGAAATGCCAAACTTTTGATTAGCTGCCGTCCAAGAAAGCGAGGGAAGCAAGGGAGACAGGCAAGGTGGGGGGGTGGGGGGGGGCGGAGACAGGCAGGGGAGAAGGGGGAGGGAGACAGGGAGGCTGCGATAAAGAGGAATAATGATGGATGAATGTGACGGCAGTGTGTGCTCAAATCTGCCACCGGAGGCACTGAAAATACCAGCCTGGGAGCCACAAATATCCACACACAATCAAACAGCTCCACGCACAAGAAGTCACACAACCCTGCGCAGTGAAGGGCGAAACGGCTATAAAAACCACTGTATTGAAGAAAAAGACTGATTATGAAAGTTGTCCTATACAGAGACCCAGAGGAGAGCTTAGAGGCATGTTGGCCTGAAGAATAAAATTCCTAAGTCGCTTGCCTCAGCATCTAATGGAAAATAGTATTGATCAGAACCTGATAATAAAAGTATATTGAGTCCAGTACACGAGGCGCAACCTGTTTTTTACCTGATATGTATGGGGTCAATGTAGTCTTGTTGTACAGCTATCACATCTGCAATCACGTATCTATCACTCAGACCTCTCAGTACTTTAGATTTAAAAACATCAATTCAATTCACGGCTATTAGCCGTGCTATCGGGCCCAGGGCAAAATGCTAGCCTTATCATAGCTCATCACTAATTGCCATCTATGCTGAAACGCCATCAAAAGGAGTTCATGCATTAAACATGTTGGCGAAACTCTTAGAGGAGTATGAGTCACGTTGTGACAGGACTACTGATTCATTCTTCATTTCTATGAGCATTGTACCTTGTTGATGTGGAATCAGCAATTCTGATGAATGATCCTTTATTTCAAAGCTAGGGTGAGAGCCACGGTATGACGGTATGGGCAGGGCGCCATCTTACCTCATCAATCTTTCATAATGAGGTTTCAAAATGGCTCCTCCCATCACTCTATCTGTGTCTCTTGCCACTTTTTAATCTATCCATCCTTCCATCCATCAGTCACCCTTCCATCGCAATCCCCACCCCTCCATCCCAACACACACCCCTCCCCTCCATCCCAACACACACTCTCCCCTCCATCCCAACACACACCCTCCCCTCCATCCCAACACACACCCTCCCCCCTCCATCCCAACACACACCCTCCCCTCCATCCCAACACACACCCTCCCCTCCATCCCAACACACACTCTCCCCCTCCATCCCAACACACACCCTCCCCTCCATCCCAACACACACCCTCCGCTCCATCCCAACACACACCCTCCCCTCCATCCCAGCACACACCCTCCCCTCCATCCCAACACACACCCTCCACTCCACTCCATCCCAACACACACACTCCCCTCCATCCCAACACACACCCTCCCCTCCATCCCAACACACACCCTCCCCTCCATCCCAACACACACCCTCCCCTCCATCCCAACACACACCCTCCGCTCCATCCTAACACACACACTCCCCTCCATCCCAACACACACCCCTCCGCTCCATCCCAACACACATCCATTCAACCTTTTAATACGTGTTTAATTGTTCAGTATAATGGTTAGTGTTAAGTGTTTAGTATGTTAAGTGTTTAGTATGTTAAGTGTTTAGTATGATTAGTGTTAAGTGTTTATTATGGTTAGCGTTATGTGCTTAGTATGGTTAGTGTTTGTGACCAAGCTATACCCAGTGTGTGATGCTAGCATGTGCCTCCCCACCTCCACCCAGCACATTTCACCAGGCGGGAGGTAACGACCTTGCTGCTCCCAGCAAAGAGAAACAGTTGGAGTCGGAGCACCAGAATACCAATGAGTTTAATTAATCTCTCTCGTTAAGCACAAACAAGCATCCGTTTGAAGGGACCAGGGAGGAGAAGGAGGGGAGGACAGGGAGAGGAGGAGGGAGAGGAGGGGGGGAGACAGGAGAGGAACAACAGGAGAATAAAGATAGAAAGAGAGAGAAGGGAGGTGAAGATTGTTGAGAGAAATGAGAGGATAGGAGAGAGAGAGAGAGAGAGAGAGAGAGAGAGAGAGAGAGAGAGGAGAGAGAGAGAGAGAGAGAGAGAGAGAGAGAGTAGGCGTATCCCCTGCTCCTAGCTCTAAACTGTCCCCCACGTTAAGCTGGGTCCAGCCTACTACGACACTGCACACCAATCATATTTTCATTTCCTGCGACCTGCGCTGGGAAAGTTATTAACCATCGCGCAGTAATTACATTTTTCTCCGGGCCTCATCTCTCACGGTGTCCACCGGAGAGCAGCAAGGGTGGGCTTCTGCATTCACCGTCGCCAGACAAACACCTGGGTGATGTTCAGGGAAAAAGGGGGGGGGGGGGGTTTGTCTCCACACTGTCCTTCATGTGCTTGGACCCTGGCATCATCGAAGTTGGAACGACTCCTGATCATGAAACCCTCGTCCGTTCGATTTCTAGCAGACGGGGAACGGACACATCGCGAAGGGAAACGGAATCTGGAATCTAAAAAAAACCCACACACTGGGGAAGCTTCTAGAAACGTACCGCAGCAGCCCATCCCGTCGCGGGGGAGTCAGAGGAAGGAGGCGTTTCGTGTTGCTATGAATGCAGGATGTACCAGGTTTGCTGGACTGGCAAAGCCGGTCCCTGGCATGGCCTCCTCCAGCCTGACTGGTAGAAGAGGCGGGCCTCTTAATCCCTGATGAAACTCCCACAGCTGACACAGTAATCTGACACGATGGAGATCCTCCTCCCCCCTCCCAGATTCAACAGAATCAAGGCTAAAGACACCTGTCAATATAAACCAGGCTAAATACATATTCCGGTCCACATAATCTCCTATTGAGACCAAGATAAACAAGCAGAAAGCAATTTGTCTACAGAACCACCCATTCTGTGTGTGCTCCTATCAGGAACAGTTTCCAAACTAGAATAAATAACATAAATCTCCCATCAGGTCACACTTCCTTTCTGGGTTCTC
>CM059290.1:12185000-12190000 GCA_030340665.1 Neosalanx taihuensis | reverse complement strand
CGAAGGCCCTTGCATATTTTACAGCCTCAGCAGGAATGGATGACAGCAACACATTCAAACACCCACAGTGCAACACGCTCACACACACACGTCTGTCTATACTCATCTGCCAAGGCAAAGAGAAGCAATCTAAAGATCTCCCTAGGATACCAGAGCATCCATTACTCATCTCCCTCAGCATGGTCGGTACAGAAGTTCCATCTAGAGAGTTTTACAACTCTCTCTCTCTCTCTCTCTCTCTCTCTCTCTCTCTCTCTGTCTCCCTCTCTCTCTTGCTCTCTCTCTCTCTCTCTCTTTCTCTGTCTCCCTCTCTCTCTCTCTCTCTCTCTCTCTCTCTGTCTCCCTCTCTCTCTTATTCTCTCTCTCTCTCTCTCACTCTCTCACACACTCTCGCACTTCTCTCTGTCTTTCTCTCTCACTCCAGTCTTTCTCTCAGTCCAGTCTTTCTCTCTCTCTCTCTGTCTCCCTCTCTCTCTCTCTCTCTCTCTCTCTCTGTCTCCCTCTCTCTCTTGCTCTCTCTCTCTCTCTCTCTTTCTCTGTCTCCCTCTCTCTCTTATTCTCTCTCTCTCTCTCTCTCTGTCTCCCTCTCTCTCTTATTCTCTCTCTCTCTCTCTCTCTCTCTCACTCTCTCACACACTCTCGCACTTCTCTCTGTCTTTCTCTCTCACTCCAGTCTTTCTCTCAGTCCAGTCTTTCTCTCTCTCTCTGTCTCCCTCTCTCTCTCTCTCTCTCTCTCTGTCTCCCTCTCTCTCTTGCTCTCTCTCTCTCTCTCTCTCTCTCTCTCTCTCTCTCTCTCTCTAACTTCAGCCTACCTACTGTTAGATCTTACGGTTCTACACAATGCTCTCTCTCCCTTTCCCTCTCTCTATCCCTCCCTCTCTATCACCCACGGTCAGTCACTCTCTCTCTCTCTCTCTCGCTCTCTCTCATCAGCATCACACGGCCATCTTACTGTTCCAACGCAGTTCTCGCTCTCTGTCTATAACAATCCCAAAATCTCTCTTGCTTTCCGTCCCTGCTCTCTCTGTTTGACTTTCTCTCTCCCTGCCCCACATGCATGTGACTGTGCAGAGAACAGAATAATGGGCCATGTAATAGCTCTATTATAAAGGGCCCTAACCCTAAGCGAGGGGGGGGGGCAGGAGCCCTTTAGACAGGGGGCTTAGCACACTCAAATTGACTCAATGTGTGTGTGTGTGTGTTCCTGGATGTGTGTCCAAACTTCAAAGTAGTAAAAGTATGCTAGATTGTGCCTCCGGTCCTAATGCTACATCAAGTCTGCTGCATGTCCCTCTCTGTTGTGGAACTGCTCAGAAGTGTTTAATTCCAGGCTGTAAACGCTGGACTTAAAAACACTGACACAGTGGAGGGTTTCAGAGCAAGCTGGGAGTTTGGAGGATTCCATTTTGAAATTAGACATTTCAGAGGGAACATCCTTAAGTAGATGCAAATCTGAGGAAGGGAACACACACACACACACACACACAAAGAAAAAACAGGCAAGCAGGCACAAGCACCCACATCAGCACGCACGCTAACACCCACACACACGCACAGCCCTGGCTAGTCAGAGGCCTCCTATAGGAGGGTTTAGCACATTCTCAGGGGCCGGTGGGGCTCAGAGTGGCTCCAGGCGGAATCCCCTCACACAAAGAACCCCCGGATCAAAACAGCCCGTCAGACAGACAGACAGACAGACAGACAGACAGACAGACAGACAGTCAGACAGTCAGACAGTCAGACAGACAGACAGTCAGACATTCAGCCAGACAGAGAGTCAGACAGTGAACCAGTCAGACAGTCAGCCAGTCAGACAGTCAGACAGTCAGTCAGACAGTCAGACAGTCAGACATTCAGCCAGTCAGACAGACAGTCAGCCAGTCAGTCAGTGAACCAGTTAGAACCATCTCTCACCTTTCTCTTGTTCTCTCTCTCTACTCTCTTTGTATGTCTATCACTTTCTTACAGCCTCAAGAAACACAATTAAAGGTACATTGCAGATTATTCATTCATAAATAATCTGCATGCACACGCAGATAAAAGCCAGGCCCACATAGTATCACGCTGTCCGTCTAACAATGAACGCAAAGGTTGGAATTAACATAGCGCTGCCCTCGTCTGTCCAACTGCAAATTGAAAAAAGCCAGCTACAATTGGTTTTCTTCCTCAACTGCGATCTCAAAGGGGTTTAAAATGGCCGCCGCTGATCCTCCCCGCACCTCCAGCCTTGTGGCATCGACCCACGCGTCGATAACCCCACGCTGCTCCTCGCTCAAGTGAAGAAAATCAAGCCGGCTCCGTGTTTAATGACAGCATAAATCCGGAGGGACGCTTAAAAGGAATTGACGTCTTGACAGGAATCCACAGCAAAACAAACCGCTTGACTAGTTGTCTGGGTGTCTGGCTGCTCCAGCAGTGTATCTGGACTGGCTGTGCCTGTCTCTCTGCCTGTGTCTGTCTGACTGCCAGTGTATCTGGAGATGTGATACCACATCAGCCTAGTGAATCGTGGGTTAAGTTCTGCCACTCTTCCACACCCACCACTAATATGTCTCACAAACACACAGGTAGCTGTCGTGGTAGGACTCAGGCTGTCCATCACACCAAGCGCTTCAACCCATGCACCGCTGCGCCAAGAGGTTGTCACGGTAACCCCCCATCTCGACAAACCGGTGTCTCTCCGATTAGACGGATCGGTTCATGAAGTAGGCGACGGATCGGTTCAAAGTATGCGACTTTGACTACGTTCTAAGGTCCTACAGACGAGTGCATGCTGCAGAGAAGGGAAGGTTAAATATCGGCCTCATGAGGAAGGAGGGAGGGACAGAGAGAAAGAGAAAGCAGGGGAGACAGAGAGAGAAAGAGAGAGAGAGAGTGAGAGAGAGAGAGAGAGAGAGAGAGAGAGAGAGAGAGAGAGAGAGAGAGAGAGACAGAGAGACAGAGAGAGAGAGAGAGAGAGAGAGACAGAGAGAGAGAGAGATAGAGAGAGAGAGAGGGAGAGAGAGACGGAGAGAGAGGAGAGAGAGAGAGAGAGAGAGAGAGAGAGAGAGAGAGAGAGAGAGAGAGAGAGAGAGGAAAGGGAAGGATCTAAGCCTACGCTGACCGATCAATAACAACCCAGCTTCCGGAGTCGACCCGGGAGAGATCAATGAGGAGAGAGACCTACAGGCTGTCTCTTCATGGAGAGAAAAAAAATACTGACATAAACTGGGCCTGACACAAGAGGAAGTGAAAGGGTAGAGCGGTTTAGGAACAGGAAGGAGAGATACCACAAGAGAGAGCATTAGCCAGAGAGATGGTGAGAGGTTGAGGGAGGCTTCAAAGCACTGTGTCTACCCAACAACATTGCAAAGCTCGGTAAACTACTTCAGTCAGTCAGACAATAAAAGACACCATTAGTCATGAAATACTTCAACTCGGACAAGGGGACCAGGAAAGAGATGGGCGCACTGCATCCATCCATCTTACAAAGACCTGTCAATCACATTTCTCTATCCCTCTATCCATCCCTCCATCTCTACACGCTTAACTGGCGAGTCTTGTCTGTCTTCTTATCACATAATGGGAAAGATTCTTTAAGAGTCTTATGAAAGCTAGCACCTATTGTATAGAAATCTCTAGAGAGATGTATGAAAGCAAGGCGGGAAAAAAAAACAAAAAAAAACCTTCCTCCCTCTCTGAGTCTTAAGAGATATAGACGCCTGTGATTCTCAGATCCAGGCAAACCGCAACGATGAAAGTGGGGAGCGTTCCCACGGGAACCCCCTTAACGACGCATAACTCATTGACAAGTACACAGGAAGTGAAAGACACACGGAGGAGGAGAGAGATACGAATAATGCAGGAATATCCTCCTGCCAGAGGTTTGAATTCCGTTCCGGTTACACATCCTCAGCGTAGCTGTTTACAGTTACCTTGTAAAGACTTTAAACCCGGAGATTAGGCTTTCGCAGAGGGAGAGAGAAAGAAAAGGATGAAGTGGAAGACATATAGAGAGGGAGGGAGAGAGAACAAGAAAGAGGAGGGAGAGATAAAGAGCGTTTCTTTAGTGTTTCTTCTGTGAGATCTCATCCCTGTTTTTTCTTGTTTTTTCTTTTGTTTACTGGCTCCCTGGTTGAGGTTTTCTTCCTCATTCTTAGTCTCTCTCTCTCCCTCACTCTTCCTCTTCCTCTCTCCATCAAGCAGCACCAAGCACCTGCTGGTTTGGTCTGCTGTCCTACTTGATCCCTCTCGTTCGGAAACACAGCCGATAGAGGAGGCAGATAGCTGGCAACCATCTCTCACCCCCTTATACATGTCTGCTGTTACTGCACAGCCCTCCCACTGGCCATCTGATGTGGGCCTCGGCAAAAACAAGCTCCACAAACCTCATGTGTTTGCTGGGAGTCCCTCCAATGTCTTCTCTATGCTAGTTTACACATGCCAGGCCTCTCCCTCCAGAGCCTGGATGAGCAGACCCAACCGGCTGAAACCTAGAGCCTGCACAACCAGCCAGCACAACCAGCCCAAGCCAGCCAGGGTTTGAGAGGTGTGTTGGTGGCAGGCTCGCTGACCCATAAACAAACAGTCAGCTCCCCGCCCTGGGGGCCCAGCGGGAGGTAGAGACCCAACGCCAAATGCCTCATGGGAGATCTAGTTCCACTTGGCCAGCGCAGCCAATCACCTGGCGCTTCACCAACTGACTCAGCAAGTCTGGAGACAATACTGACTTTCTAATCTCCGGGAAGGTTGGAGGCATCAAAGCCCCCCCGCCGGTCTGAGCAGACAGAAACCTTATCTGGAATTCGGAAACCTTAGCGCGCTCTTTCCTTATTCAACTGCTTCAGCTTATTTGAAATGCAGTAATGGGATTGTTAGGGGCTGTTGAACAGTAATGTGGACCGTATGCTGCCGCTTTAAAAACTAATCGGCCGGTGTTAACATTTTATGTTTGATATCACATCCGTATTTAATGACAGGATAAGGTCTGAACATGCGGTGTGAGAAGCCTCCGAATTCAA